>VXAD01001006.1:37748-50460 GCA_013399195.1 Dicrurus megarhynchus
AAAAAAAAAAAAAGCAAAAGGAGGAAGTTCACCTGCAAGGGGGGAGGGAAGGATTTGGGTGAGGCTCCTGCCAGAACAACCAGAAAGCTGGGAAACCCTAAATATGTGGATTGGAAGTCCCCAGGAGTTCCCAGATGAGGGTTTTGACCCATTTTTGTGCTGTGAAAAGAAACAGCAGCACGGATCCCTCGCAGGATGTTCCCTGGGGGTGCAGAACTCTCTTTAATTTCAGGTAGAGCCCCACAGGAGGCACAGAGGGATTAAACAAACTGAAGAACTGGACACACATAGGGGCCTTGGGATTGATTATCGTTCCCAAACCCATCCCAAACCCATCCCAGTTCTGCAGCCAGGAAAGCAGGGTGAGCACATCACTCAGTGTCTGACTCAGAGCCACAATTCCCCTCCCCCAGAAAAGGCATTTTGAGGTCCCAGTGCTTCAGAACAGGGATTTGGGAACAACCCCAAATCCTGCTGGGCTCTGCACAGGGCTGCACTTCCAGGGCAGATCCCATTAAATCAGCAGAAATTCCCTGGTTCCCCAGTTCCTCCTAGCAGCAAGGGCCACAGAGCCCCCGAGCTCAGCTTTGGGACAGCACCGTTTTCCCTGGAAATGGAAGGAAAACGGGATGGGGAGGTGTGACTGGAGGAGGATGTGCCTCCTCCACCTCCCTCATCCCAGGAAGCTCCGCAGCGGCTCCAGGGACGAGGAATCCACAATGGGTACGGAAAAAGCCCCATCCCAAAATAGCGTTTTGGGGACCATTTACCGCAGCCCATCACCTGTCACATTCCCAGCTGCTCCACAGGAGCAACTCCGGAGCCTGGAGGGGTTTGGATCCATCCTTTGGGAGCGGAATTAGCGGAGCAGGCCCGGGGGAGGTTGAGTCACAGCAATCAGCCCCCAAACCACGCAGGGTTTGCTGAGAAGAGCTGGAGCTCACAGCCAGGATTGACACCCTGCAGATCCCGGGGTGTGACCACCTCCCGGGATCCCACAGAACGGCGGCTTGGAGCGCTCTGGCTCCGGGACAGAAGGGCCCAAATCCCACGGGATCGTACCTGTCCGCAGCCCGGGGCGCCACACACGAAGGGCCTGTCGTCACCCATCCTTCACAGCAGCCTGGAGGGCAGAGAAGGGGAGAGAAATTGTTAAACCAGCCCAGAAATCCCCGCCAGCACCAGCAGGAGCTGCCCCTCTGCTGGGATATCGTTTATCAGCCCTGGGATAGGAATTATTCCAGCCTGGGTTTAGGATTTGGGGGGGACTGAGGGGTTTTTACAGCTGGAAGGGAACCTGGAAAGGTGTGGGAGCTTCCCTGGGCTCCCAGCACGGCCCAGAGGGGCATGGGAGCTTCTGCAGCTCGGTGTCACCTCCTGCAAGGTGCAGACAACGCTCAGCCCCTGCGGAGGAGCGGCAGCAAAACCCCCCCAGCACGGCCTGCTCCGCCCTCCCGGGGTATTTACAGGACCAGGGAACATCCTGGGATCCACGAGGATCCATCAGGATCCTCGAACCCAGCCCTGGACGAGCCCGAGGATCCCCCGCACACAAACAAATCAGCAGAGACAGTGGCAATCCGCAGGAAAACAAAGTGCGAGTGAGCAGCCGTCAAATAAATCCACGGCCCCTCTCTGCACCGGTTATATTTTCAATGGGAGAGAACTAAAATTTGTCATTTAATTAATTAAGGGATTATAGGAGTGGTGCTCCGTTTTACAAGGCAATAATCGGGCTCCCCAGTGGGTAAACTACAAGGCTGATGGCAGGGGCAGTTTATCACGGATTACAGCCAAGGATAACAAAACACTCACTCCTATTATGCTACAAGTGAAGCCGTTCTTATTAATAAAAAATAAGAGTAAATAAAGCAAAACCCCCCTCTCCAATCCCGAATTCAAGAAATAACAGCTCCCTCCACCCACTGATACTTTTACAGCAGGATTTTAAGGAGCTGTAATAAAGCAACTGCTCCCTGGCTGGGGGGCTGCTGTGGGAACACGCTCGGGGCTGCTCCGTGGGGCTTCCAGCACCTCCTGCTCCGGGCTGGGAGATGCTGGGAGACGCTGGGAGATGCTGGGATGCCAGGAAGGGACCCAGAGCTTGGAGGAGAAGGGTTCTGCAGTGGCAGCCCCGCGGGTGGGGAGGGAGGGTTGGTATTTTTAGGAGCTGTGTGAGAAAGAGCTCCAAGAATGCGGCTGGGGGAGCGGCAGGAGCCCCAGGCCCCTCCTGCTGCCGGGGAAAAGAGATCAATGAGCTGCTTAGAATGACAAAAATTGGTTATTTTCCTACTGCAGGAGGTGAATTCCCTCCCCTCAGCCACAGCAGCGAGACCGAAAGGGTGACAAGAGAGGAGCTGTGATCCCACAGGAACAGAGGCAGAAACATCCCTGGTGTTGGGCTGGGTCTGGGTTTGTGTCTGGGTTTACGGAGCCAAATCCCGGGGTCTGTGCAAGCAGGAATGGGATAAACGTCCCTGTCCCCAGCAGGAATGGAGATAAACGTCCCTGTCCCCAGCGGGAATGGGGACAAATGTCCCTGTCACCAGTGGCACGGGCTGGCAGACGAACCCCTGCCCGGCCCAGGGCTAACAAAGGCACCCAAACATCAGGAACAGCCCCAGAAAAGCCCCAAAAGTGACACAGGGCACAGCCCTGTCCTCACCACCAGCACGAGAACCCCACGCTCTCCCTGCCTCATATTTACACTTTTGCCAAAGCTCTCTGAGGAATTCAAGCAGCAGGAAAACCGTCCTGCACCCCGTGGCACCTCGGCTGCCTCCCAGAGCAGGACAAAAACCAGAAGTGGGAGAGAACACAGGGCAGAAAGCTCGGCTCCCTTGAGCTGGAGCGCCAGGAGGATCCTCTCATCCCTGAAAGCGAGGTTCGGCCGCGGAGCACGAGCGCTGCGTCCACACGGGCGCTCAGATTTATGTCACATTTAGCCAGGATAAATTGCGTCCATAAATTCCGTCTTTAAGAAGAGGCCGAGTGAGGAGCTGATTGGATGCTGGGAGCACGTTCCCAGCCCTCTTCCGGCAGCCCTGGGACGATATTTCACTGCTTTGATGGGTTTTAGCACATTGGACACGGCCAGGGAAGGAGAAAATGCACGGACAGATTGGTCACACGGCCCTGACAGGGCTGGGGGAGCTGAGGGGAATTTTCACCCAAAGCAGGCCTGGATGGGGATTCTTCCCTCTCCTGACCACACAAATCACCTGGGGCTGGCTGGAAATGACCCAGAGCATGTCCCAGCCCCCTCAGAGCCCCTTTCCTGCAGCCCCTTCCCCAGAGCCCGGAACAGAGCAGGAGCTGTGTCTGCCGTGGTTTCTGATCCCCTCGGCATCTCCTTCCCACCTTCGGCTGCAGCAGCACCAACTCCTCCCCAAAGCAGCAGCTTCTCTGAAATCAAAATCTGAGTTTTACCCACCTGAAAGGGCTCTTGGGGCAGGAGCTGGAGCAGGGGAGAGGCTGCCCAGGATCCAAGGAAAACCAGAACCTTCCCTCCCGCTCCGAGCCCCTCCCCTGCTGCGCACCAGAGCCTCTGTTTACCCTGAGCTGCTTTTCCCACCTCAATAACCCAAATTCCCACTCCTTCCCGAGGTGGATCCTGCCAGCCCAGCTGCTGCTGTCCCCGCAGTCCCTCGGCCCACGAACCCCGAGTCCCCAGCGCTGTTAACGAAGCCATCAGGAGAAGCAGAGCCCGTGGTCCTGGGCCAGACATTCCACGGGGGAGCCTGGGAGTCCCTGGGAAGGAATCAGCCCCGTGACACGTGCTGCAGAGCGGCCTTCCCCAGCTCCTGGAAGCCAGCTGAGAAAACTCCCCTTGCAAACAGTCTGGGAAGCAGGGCAGGAGGAGCAGGATGACGTTCCCAAAGCCTCTTTGGCACTTCTGGAGCTTTTCCTCCAAGGTGCTCCACACATCCCTGAACCGAGCCTTGCGGAGACAGAGGTGTGCTGGTGACAGCCTGGTGACACGGGAAGGGCCACGCTCAGACCCTGGGCTGGCTTCAGCTGTGTCACCACAGCCACTGCCACACCTTCACCGCAACCACCCCACCCCCGGCCTGCCCTCACACGTTTTGGGATCGGGTTTTGTGTTGGTGAAGCTCCCCCGGAGCTGTTCCAGCTGGATTAGAGAAGGAGCTGAGGCTGGAAGCGTCTCCAGCCGGGATTTGGTAATCTGAGTCTCTTCTGATGTGCCAAAGTCAGGAGCAACCGGCCCCTCGTCCCCTGGGGGCTCCCATGCTCCTGTGTCCAGCTGCCTGCTGCAAACCCCTTGGGTTTCTACATCACCTCAAATCCCCATGAAAAACAAAACCAGCAACAAAAAAATCACCTTTTCCTTAAACCTCAGCGTGAAGCTGGAAGAACCTCCCTGGTCCTTAACTCTGCTGAATGCTGGGGATAGAGCTGGGCTGAAAAATGCTCTAAAAATAAGGTTCTATTGTTGTCCTGGCACGTGACTCGCTGCTGCAGGAATGCTGGTGCCCAGCTCTCGCATCCAGGCCTTGCAGGACCGGCAGGAATGCCCTGGATCCCAAAAAACACTCGGGGGGATGCAGACACTGTTCTGGGTTTGCCAGCAGGGATCCCTCTCCAGGACTGATCCCTCTCCAGCAGGGATCCCTCTCCAGCGCTCTCTCCTCCACCAGCACCACCACATTTCTGGGTTATGCCCGTAAATCACGAGGATAAACTTTACATTAATGTGACCACAAAATTAAAGCTGAGGGCTGCACCAACCCTGAACCAAAACCAGCAGAGCTGCGAGAGCCGCCTCCTAAAAATAGGCTCAGACTGAAGAGGCACAAAAGCACGCTGCTGACAGAGCCCCTGGGCTGAGATCTGGGCACAGCCGAGCGGGGAATGAGCTGCAGAATGAGTCAGGAGGAAGGGAATCGCTGGAGAGAGGGACACCAAGGGTGCAGGAAAGGGGCAGAGAGGGGCACGAGGGGAGGCAGCGACCATCGAGCCTCTGGGCAGGAGTTCCTGGAGCTGTTCAGCTCCCAGGCAAGGCTCCCGTGGCTCCCTCACCCCTCAGACCCGCAGCTTCCAGAGCCTGGATGGAGCAAAAGGGACAACTGGGGACATTTCAGCATCGGTTTGACAACGGTGCCGAGCGTCCCGGTGCCACGGGAGAGGAGTGGGGGAAAGGCAGACACGGGACAGGGTAAACAACTGCTGGTGCTGGGACTGGTGCCACCCAGCACCCCAAAAAGGGCCCTGCAGGGGCTCCGGGGCGAGGGCAGCACCCGGGATGGGCAGGAGGGGAAACGCGGACGGTTCAGTGCCACATCCCCGAACGCCGGCAGGACAGGCGCTGTGGGGATCCCCACGGCTTCACCCCGACAGGAACAGCTCAGACACAAAGCCCGCAGCCCTCAGGCCTGCAGCAGCAAGCCTGAGCAGAGGTGCAGCTGGAGGTGAGGTGCCTGTGCCAGGAGGCAGCACCAAAACCCTGCCAGGCCATTAAACAGGGCAGAGAGTCCTCGGGGAAGGGGGAGGATCCAGGCAGGGCTGGGGCTCTGCAGCACCAGGCTGACAGCGGGAGCAAAGGCAGAAATGCGGTTTTATCCACAGATTCCCCCAAAAAAAGCAAGCAGCCTTCGCCCCAGCCCGGGTTCCATTGCACCTCCGGCACGCGCAGCTCGTTCTCTCCTCCTCCATGGAACCATCACTGCTTTCCTCACACAGTTCAATGCAAAAGGTAAAACCGAGGCAGGAGTTAAACTCTTGATGAGCCTGAGCTCCGTGGGATTAATTCCCAGAGCCTAACGAGCAGCCAGGCCATCCCAGCTCCATCTGGGGAACTCTGCTGAGCCCCGGGAGCCGCGCCAGGAGCAGCTCCACAAACCCCAGCCCAGCACAAACAAACCCATTCAAACACAAATGGTGCTCGAGGCACCGGCCCAGCCCCACGACGGGCAGGGGGAGAGCAGAGAAAGCCACAATAAACGAGATTATTATGGATGGCTGCAGATCGGGGCTGGAGAACCCTCTGGCTGCCAGGAGAACACACAAACCCTGGCAGGAGAGAGGGGCCGGTGGCAATCCCGACCCAGAACCGCTCCTGGGCGAGCAGGAGGGGAGGGGAGGCAGCCCTGGCTGCCATTTCCAGCCCGGGAGGAGGAAGCACGAGGCGCTGCCCCCAGGCTCTCCGAAATAGTCCGAGATTTCCCACTGAAAATGCGAGGAAGGAAGCAGAGCGCTTTGAGGCTGGGCCAGGAAAGGCTCCTTGTTGTTTTTCTGAGTTGCAGCCGTGGCCAGCTCTGAGCTTCCTGAGCCTCGGGATGAACGTCCAGCACGCTCTGGACGGGCTGGATCAGCAGGGTCACCCGGAGAACACGTGGGGAGAGCCCTGTCCTCACCAGGGCTCGGTGCCCCCTCCCTGTGCCAGCCTGGGAGCACCCAGATCCATCCTCAAGTGAGAGAAAAACAAACAGGTCAAGCTCTTCCTTAAAAAAAAAACAGGAAAAAAGCAGGAATGGGGGTCGAACCTGCTTTGCAGAGCCCGTTTGGCACCTCACTCCCACTGCTGCTGCATCTCAGAGCGAACCTGGAGCCCGCAGCCACCGGGCACAGGGCCCGTCCTGCCCCTCCGGTGCCCAGAGCTCTCCCTGCCTCTCCGGTGCCCAGAGCTCTCCCTGCCTCTCCCAGCTGGGATCCACCCATGGAAATTGCGAAAGACTTTCAGTTTTGCAGGGAGAGGCCCCCCCAAGGCGGCTCTGGGGCCTAAACTCGGACTTGCAAGTTATTTTGGGGTGTGAGGGAAGGAGGGAGAGTGTTTGCTTTGTAACCAAAAGCTGTAAGAGCTTAAAATTGTCGTGTGGGAAAGGAGGCCGAGAGCCCGGGCTACAAAACCTGCTCTGGAGCCACAACACCCTCACGCTTCGTGGGCTTGATAGAGCAAAGCAAACCCAACTGTGTAAACTGGAACATTGGCAGGGAATTCGCTGGAAGCCAATCCCCCCCAGCCACAGAGTATTTAACGAGTCGTTCACAGCGAAACCTCAGCCAAGTCCGAGCGTCTCCCGCGGGGCTGGACCTTTCTGGGTGTTCAAGCTCTGAGCGGATCCCCAAAAAGCCAGGACGGCATCGCCTCAGGGGTGTCGGAGATGTGCAAAACCCTCGGTGCTTGCTTGGAAGTGCCTTAAAACAGCGCTGGAGTGGCACCGCTCCTGTCAGAACCTCGCGTGTCTGGCCCTAAAGTGACTCCACAAAGCGACTCCCAAAGCTGCTCCCCGGCTCCCCCAGGAGCACAGGGGCCGCAGAGTAATTCCAGGGGCTGTGGGAAAAGGCTCAAGCCTCCTGAGAAGGGACAGAGGAGGCCCCAGAGCGGCCCTGGGGCGGGGGGGGCACAGCCAGAGCCCTGCTGAACGCAGAGCAAACCCCAGCCAGGGCCTCGCTTCGTTAGGGGCGATCCATCTCGGGCTGCGCCGGAGATCTACGGCAGCACAGGGAAATAATTCAGCTTTAAGGAAGGAAGGAAAAGCCTCTGAGAGCCACTGCTCCTCACCCAGCCCGGATAATTACAAGACAGCCACGGCGAGCCTGGGAGAGCGCAGTATTTTACCTCGGAAATGCCTGAGTGACCCAGAAACTGGAGTCCCATTTCCTGAAATTATTTCGCCACTTCAGAGCCCTTGTTTCAATGAAAGCTGCTGCAAACGACACGTAAGAGCCCCGAGCTGAGCTGGAACATATTTTCCCTGTAAACGTGTGGGGATGGTTTGAAGGGAAGAGCAGAGTCAGGGCTGCCCGGAGCGAGGAGCGGGAGAGCCTCGATGGAAACGAGCACCTACGGATAAAAACCCTGCCCATGAATTAAAATAACGGAGCCAGGGCAGGACAGGGAGGCCCCACGCTGCTCTCCCCATGAAATAAAAATGTTCCGTCCCACCTGTTATTATTCCATCCCGCCCGGGCGCTTTCCTTTACTCAGCTTTCGGAGGCTCCCACGCTTTTACAGCGCCGCTGTTTGATGCACGAGCCCTAAAAATCAGAGGGGAGTGAGAAATATTCCAAGCAGAAGGATTTCCAGAGAAATCCTGGGCGCTGCAGAGAGTTGCTCAAGTGGAGCTGTGTTCTGGGGGGGAGCACAGCTGTGATTTCCTAGGCAGGAGTTCACATAACTCAGGTGAAGTTTATGGGATGAGGGACGAGCATCCTAAAGGGGCTCCTGCAGGGTCTGGGAACAGGGAGGTGCCAGAAAAACCCAGGAAAACAAAGCAAAGAGGGCTGGGAAGCTGAGAGACATCCCCAGGGAGGGCGAGCATCCCTTGGGAATTCCTTGCCACCCCCACCAGACAAGGTCCTGCTCATTAAACCACTGCCACACGCAGGATCTGCCCCACAAAAACCCCATTTGAGCCCGGATCGGGACACTCCAGGTAGGGGACAGGGAGCTCTGCCATGGAGACTCCAAACCCAATGGAATTTGTGCATAAATTTCCCCAGCCCTGCTCCCACACTTCCCATCTGCCCCCCGTGCTCTGCTGTGGCTCTGCCCTCACATTTTTAGGACTCAAAATTAATTAATTAATGAATCAACCCCAGGAATCCTGGCACTCAGCTGTCGCCCCGGTGACAATCTGCCTCTGCTCCTCAGCCAGCTCTGTTCTACCAACACCAGGACAAAAAAAGGGAATATTCCTACAGCTGGGAGAGCGGGACGGGCTCCCGAGCCTGACTGCAGATCCCACCACAACAGGGAGAAGAAAAGTCCACATTAATTACATCATCTAGCAAAGCTCTCCCTCCTAACAACAGTAGTTCACCCTCATTCCCCAAACTTTTAGGGCCCTCCAGCACCAACCAGACCTCCAGAAGCAATCGACCCTCAGTAATTACCACCATTAATTGAGACAAGCGATTAAAGCCCTGCAGCTGCCCCAAGGCGAGGGTCTGGGCAGGTTTTGGGCCCCTCGGGACACGCGGTGGCACAGGTACAAAGACACCAACAGGGGCAGGGCACGGCCAAGGCCCCGCGCCCAGGGCGGCTCTCGCAGCGGGGTTGCTGTTCCAAGCAGTGCCGGAGGCATCCGGAGCCAGGGAGCTGCCAGGCAGGGCTGGGAACGCTCTCCAGCAGCACAGGGCGGGCAGGGCTCGGCTGGCAGGGCCACCGCGAGCCCCTCAAGGGGCGGCCCCGCAATCCTGGAATGCTTTGGCTCGGGAAGGACCTCGCAGACCCCGCTCCTTCCCAGCTGCGCTCTCTCCTCAACTCCAGGCACAACCGGAGCAGCTCAAATGTCTTTTCTTTGGGAGAAGGGGAGGAAAAAGTCAGAGGACTCTGCGCTTTCAGAGTTTTAGGCCACAAAGGGAGCTCAGAGAAACCCCGGGCACGGGCACAGGAGCTTTGTTTGTCCCCCCCGGGGTGTCACAGCCAGCACTCCAGGCTCCCCAGGCCCAGCTCCCTCCTGGGCCATTCCCAATCGTTGGAGCAGAGCTTGGAGGGAAGGGGGATGAGCCAAAAACCCCACACTTCAAACCTGGGTTTAGCCCAGGTGAAGTCCCCCGTGCTGGGGCTGGGGGAGGCCCTGAATTCCCAGTGTTCCAAAACCCATGAGGTTTGGGAGCTTCCCAAAGGCACAGCAGGGCCAACCCGGCCCCAGGTGAGGGGAAAGAGGCTCCTGGAAAAGGAGGAAATGGAACTACAGAGCAAGGAACTGAGCCAAGCTCCCATGAGCCAAGACTAACTGCAGCCAAAGACACCGTAAATCCCAGCTCTGGGGAGGGGGAAAACCTGGGAGCGAACACCGAGCTCTGTGGGCACCTCCAGGGCTGGGCACCGGGAACGCTGGAGCTCCTCGCCGGGAACGCTGGAGCTCTCCTGCCTCACCTGAGCACAGGCACAGCTGGGCCAGGCTCAAATTCCGGACAGAACTTGGGTTAAGCCAGAACTTTTTGGGTCTGGGCCAAGCAGATTTGAAGAAGTGGAGACTGTGAAGGACTGAGAGAACCAGGAGATCCACTGAGGATTCCAAGCAGGAATACAGACAAAAGCTGGGAATGCTGTGCTGGGAGGGCTGACTGAATCCATTTTTAGTCTCTCCAAGCAGCTTCTCCCACACCTCAAGCACAAAGAGAAACCGCCTCTGGCTCCCCACGGCAGCCCAGGCCACTGGGTGAACCCACGATCCCAAAATCCCTTAGAGCCCAAACTGTGAATTCCAGGATCGCTTGAAACGGGGAGAAAATAATCAATGAATTCCAGGAAGCAACAGGTCCCCGGTGCTAAAGGCCTCTCACCAAAAGGTTCTTTTCTGGCAGCATTTCCTCCCTGACTGCAGCACAGCTCAGTGCTAAATGAGGGGGAAGAGCAGTTTGGGAAATCTGGCCTCGATTCTCAGCGCCAGGAACAGGAATAGAAAAAAAAAGAGAAAGAAAAAAAAAAAAGAAGGGAAAAAAAAAAGAAGGAAAAAAGAAAAGAAGGCCCCAAGAAAGTCCGAAGGATAAATAAATCCAAGCAGAGGCGCAGCAGCATCACGTGGGATGCAGCAGAAAACGAGTCCAAAGCCAAATCCAAGCCAGAATCCTTCCCCAGCACACACAAACCACCCCATGGGCACAGAGCCTGCTCCAGGGAGCCCTTCCAAGCTCGGCTCCAGCACGGAGCAGCTCCCAATCCTCCGGCTGCCTCGTCCCTGGGATGCTGAGAGCAGCTCCCAGGAGGAGGGAAGGAGGATTCCCTTCCTCAGGATGGGCACTAAAGGCCATCTGGACGCCACCCCAAAGCCCTGGCTGTCCCCCACCCCCGCTGGCGCTTCCTCTCTCCAACTTCTCCATTTTCCAAAGCGAGGGGATTCCCATCCCAAATCCCCCTGTTATCCATCCTCCTGCCCAGCTCCGAGCGATTTCGGAAGAAATGGGAACAAAGATGTGAGCGAGAAGCTGGAATTGGTTTTAAGCCATGTCCCTTTCTTTTGCCACGTCCCTCCCAGCTGTGCCACGGATCCCACGGCACCTCCAGAACTGCCCCGAGCAGGAAGGGCTCCAGCGCCTGCCCAGGGGGGCTCAGCACCTCCACGTGCCCCCGACATCTGCAGCTCACCCCGACAAACCCAGAGCACCCCAGGGACCTGCTGGGAATCGCTGGAGAAGACCGGGAAATAAGGAACCCCGAGAAAGCAGAAATAAAGCAGAAATCCACGTCAGAAAGGAGCCCTGGGCAGAGCAGGGCCGAGTCACAGCGAAAGAGGAATTTCAGGAGGGAGGTTTGACACATTCCCGAAGTTTGAGTGCAGCCTCTTCCTCCTCCGGGTCTGAGCAGAGGGAAGGAATTCCCGATCCCCAGGGCTCTGCTGCAAACCCCGTCCAGCCCCAAGCTGGGATGTCGGCAGACTGGGAGGGATTCAGGAAAACACGGATAACAGCTGATTTCCCGGGAAAAGATGGAAATAACTGCACGTGGAGCAGTGAGGAGGGTGGACACAACCCCTGGGGAAGTGGCCAATGTCCCACAGCTCGGGATCACCCAGGGCTGGCACCCAAAACCAGGAATTTTTCCATAGGAAAAGGCCAGTTTCAGCTTCTCAAAGCAGACAGGCCTAGGGGAGACTGACTCCCAACTCAAATCTCAACGAATTTATAGGACCAGGATTAAAACCCTTTCCTGAGAGGTTTTCCAGCCCACAGAGGGACCAGAGCAGGGCTCACCCCTCTCCTGGCACAGGAGCTGAATCTGAGCCCTGCCTTCAAGGAAAAGAGGATGTCAACCCTGCCCCTGCTCTCCAAACGCGAATCCGGCTGCTCAGCCCACCTCCCACGGACTTCTCCCCCACCTTCAAACGCTGTGGTTATTCTTGGTCTCTGCTGAGAAAACCCCAACGCAACAAAAATCCCCCAACCAAGCTGGAATTGCTGCTGGATTCCTCTCCAGAGCTGCTTTAGGGACAATCATCTGTGCAGCATTTTGCCAAGAACTGGAGCACCCCTCTGGATCATCCCCAGAGCAATAAAGTCCCCGCAGGCAGAATAAATTGGGAAGTTCACTGCAGTCGGTGCCACTTCCACACCAACAAACTGGAACGCTGTCCTTCGAGGGACCTGGACGGGGAAAGAAGTGGCACCTCCACAGGGAGGACAGGGGAATGAGGGGAGAGTGACAGAGAAAGGGGCAGGGAGAACTGAGCGTGGACAAGGAGTTTGTGTGGTCACACCTGAGCCAGACAATCCCTACCCTCAGCAGGGCTGGGGGGCTCCTGGCAGCAGGAACAGCTCCCAGTCAGATCCCGCTGTGCCAGGAGAGGTGAGCAGGTGCAGGTTCAGAGTCAGAGCCCTCAATTCCCAGCGGGAATTAACCCCTGACTTCAGAACAAACTCCTTAAATGCTCCAGTTCCCGATACGTGCACCTTCCTGCTGCTCCCTTCACACAGTGCCAGGGCAGTCACGGACCCCAGCTCCCCAAACGCTCCCCCCGGGCACCCACAGCCCCTCCACACCCCTCCGGACCCCCCAGCAGAGCCAGGAGCACAGACCCTCCCCATCCCAGAGCACGGAGTCCAACTAAGGGGGTTCCCCAGCACCTCAGGGGTCCCGCACAGGACCCCCCAAGGCTCCTCCAACCTCTGAGGTCTCGTATCTGCCACCCCACATCTCTTCAGGGCCCCCCAGGCCCTGAACACTGAAGGGTCTCCCCCATCCGCGGCCTTCAAAGACACCCCCCACCCCCAAATTCCCTCTCGTCTTCCAAAGCCTCCCCCTCAA
>VXAD01001006.1:65655-75938 GCA_013399195.1 Dicrurus megarhynchus
CCAATCGCTGTTTTACGGCCCCCGCCCGCCGCTCTGCCCGTCAGGACCCGCCGGGAGCGAGGAGCAGCCATAAAATCCCCAAAAAAGGGGCAAAACAAACACTTCGTCTGCGGCGGAGATTAACGCCGGCTTAAAAGCCCCGTCCTTACACCCTCTCGCCGACCAATTAGCGCGGATAATTTGATATTTGGGGTTTTATTTCGTTTGGTTTCGCAACGGCCGCCGCCGCCGCCGCGTTTAATTGGGAGCGTGTGAGCGCTAATTGGCGCTGCTGTCATCCCCCAGCCGTGGGTGACGCAAAGCGGGGCAGATTTGGGGCGAATCCCGACGGGATCGGGCCGAGGGAGTTCTGTGGGAAGGGCAGAACCACCCCGGGCAGAAGAGGAGGCTCCAGTGGGGTCGGGGTGGTTGCGGGCTGTGGGTTCTCTGAGGTCGGGGGTCCTCCTTTTTCTCTGCCGAATCCGCGGAATTTTGGAGGTTCGAGCATCGTTCCTTAGCCCAGGCCTCCGGCTGGGAAGTTTTGGGGCGCCACCACAGAAAAACCGGTGTGAAAAACCCCATTTCGCGGCCCTTTGTTCCCCCCTTGTTCTCCTTTTAAAATAAACGACGTCAGAGACGCCCTTTAAAAAATAAAACAAAACCCAAACCCCCAACCCCAGAACCCTCCCGCCCCTCCTGCTGCTCTTCCAGAATCCCTCAAAAAAAAAAAAAAAATCCGGCCTGGTTTCCAAACATCCCATTCATGGGAGCTGGAACGGGGCCACGCTCGGCTCCCGCGGAGCCGTGGCTGTTCTTGGCTGGAGCTCCAGGAACGTGGGGCAAAACATCGCGGATTTCGTTCCCCTGCTGGCTCGGGATGGAGGCAGCGGGGGAGGGAACGGGGCTTTTGCCCCCAGGAGAGGAAGCCCCAAAGCCATAATTCCTCGGGAAGGGGATATTTTGGGAAAGTTTGCCTCGGCTGGCGGTGCTGGAATGCGGCTCCTGGCGGGGCTGACAAGGAGGAATTATGTCAGGACAGAAAATGGGGTTTTTTCAGCTCCCCCCCTGCCCGGCTCCCCCCAGCAGGGCTGAATCCCAATATTTGTTTTAGGAGAAAAACGGCCTGGCCCCTTCCCACCTCCGCAGCTGAAGCTCTGGGGACCTTCCCAGGTGTCATCCTCACCTCCCAGCTGCCCCCAGCCCCTTTTCCAGCCCCACATCCCTTCCCTGCCCGTGGAGAACCCCTCAATCCCAAGGATGGAGCTTTTCCACCCTTTATTCCCTTCCCGGCGCTTTTTCCCTACAAATTTATTTGCTTTAGACCAGGAAAGCAGCCCCGGAGTGGGAGAAATCCAGGGGTTTTGTCCCTTAAAAAATTCAAATCCTGATGTTGCCCTGAGCAGCCCTCCCAAACTGGGGGGACTGGGATGGGGGGAGAAACAACTGGGAGGGGCCTTTGGGGGATTTTGTGGGGCTGTGGCTTTGGGGTTTGGATTTTTTTCCTCCCCTCCACGACATTTAGAGGTGGATTTTGGTCCTGGGGTGGGGTTGGGGGTGGGATTTCCCTGGGGTTATCCCAGGGAAGGGGGGAGAGAGAGGGAAGGAGGGGGAAAAAGCGTCTGGGAAGAGAAAAGAGGGGGGAGAGAAAGAAGAAGAAATCCCATGAAGCGAACAAGAACAAGCGGGGAGTGAATGGCCCAGGCTGAACATCTGCAGAGCGTCCGGGCACGGAGCTCATCCCGTACTCCCTCCCTCCAGAGCCCGTCCCAGCCCTTCCTGGGCCCCGGAGCCCTCCCAGCCTGGAGAGGGCCGGGATGGGAATTCCGACCCCACGGGCCTCGCTCTGGGTTCTGGCAGCTCCCGCGAGGAGGAACTGGAGAGTCCTGGATGACCCCAACGGGAGGAGGGACCGGAATTCTCATCCTGGGGACACCTCCGGCACCTCTGGGGACCCAGGGCTGGGTTCCCATCACGAAGCTGCCAAAAAATGGGAATTTGGGGCCGGCTCTGCTCTCCCTTCCCCGTTACTGGGTAATTCGGGGGGCTGGGCATCAAAGGATGACCTTGGTGCCTCCTGAGGCCCGTCCCAGGCCGGAATCTGGGAGATAAATTCCCGAGTTTTGGTCCATCCGGATGGGTCCTGGGCATTCCCAGCAGGGCTCCCCTTCCTCCTCCCCGCTGCATCCCACGGGATTTTGGGACCCCCACGAGCCTCCAGGTGCCCCCGAGCAGCCCCAGTTCCGCATGGAACCGGGAATCTCCGAGGCCGAGCAGCCCTGGGACGATCCAAGGAATTGTTTACGACCCAGCAGCTCGAAATTGGCAACGGCTCCAGAACTTCTCGCTTGGCCACCGGAGCGTTTTCCATCCTCAGGTTGTTCCTCCGGCTCGCTCCGTGTTTATGGGGGATTAACCTGCTGCGAGGAGGCCTGGGGATTATTTATGGAGAATTCCTGGCGCTTGCCTGGCCGGGAGGACCGCGGGGATCGCAGGGATCCCGTCCCGCGGCTGCTTCCAAGCCGCTCTCGGCTCCCGCCCGTTTACGATGCCAGCTCGCGTTATTTTCATTATCCCCTTTCCACCCATAAACTCCGGGCTGAGCCAGGCTCGGGAAGGGAAAAATCCTTCGTGGGAGACGTTCTGGGGCCTTTCCAGAGAGTCCTCGCCAGGGAATCCAGGGCGAAGCCGTCGCTCGGGGCTGAAAATCGCAGGGCTGAGGGGAAAAATGGGCCTAAAGTGGGTTTTTCAAAGGATTCTTTCCAAAATCCCAAGGTCCAGGCTGGGGCTGCGCTCCAGGCCGGGAGGCGTCACCGGGAGGGGAAAAGGCTCCGGATCGGGGCAGGGCCTGGAGATTTCGTGGCTTTAGGGGAACGCGAGGGGCTGTCCTGCAGATCCCACAGAGCCACGGGGTTGGGACTGAGAACGAGCAGAGGAGGATTTTTGGGGCGGCTGAAGGGGGACGAGGCCATTCCTGAAGTTCTCCATCTCCAGCTCCGTGGAGGGACACGAGGCCCAGCGCCGGCGCCGTTTTCATCCCAAACGGGGCGTTGGGGACAAGAAGTGACGGCACCAACGCCTCTTCCCAGACTCTGTTCAGGTTTAAAACCCGGCCTAAAGCCCCTGGGGGAGGAGCTGAGCCCTTGCAGAGCTGCTCGGCCTTGAGGAGCCTGGAGAGGTTTCCCTGCGCACGAAGGGCGTGGGTTGGGAACGAAACAAAGCAGATTTTTAACTGCTGTCATTATCCTGCTGTAAATCCCGGCTGCCGCTGCCGCTGCCAGAGCTTCCTGCAGCATCTCCCCCAGCGCCGGTCCCTCCGGAATGTTTCCAGGAATCGTTTTCGGGAACGTTTTCCTCCCCGCGGTGGCCGCTGCGCCGGGGGCTGCTGGAGGAGCGTCGCCCGCCCGTGGCACATCCTGCATCCGTCAGGAAATGCTGCCGGAACGCTCCTTCCAGGTTATCCCGCACGTCTTCCCCTTCTCCTGGCCTGCCTGGAGGAGGTTTTTGGGATAAGGATCTTTCGGAGCTGCCGACGACCTCCAAACCCCCGGGAGGAGCCGCTCTTTGTTCCCCGCGACCGCGTCCTGCTGAGCAATTTTTGATTTGTTTCTCCAAAATCCCAAATAAACCTGTTTTTCCCAAAGTCCCCTGGAACCGGGCACGGTGTTATTACGGTAATTGGCTGCTGCTAATTATGCTGATTACTGTAATCACCGCTCTGCTGTCACACAAATAAGCCGGGGTTGGGTCACTGGGCAGTGCCGGAGGTGGCACCGAGCAGGGTTCTCTCCTCGGGATGGGGGGAGCTGGCGCCCAGCAATCCGATTTTTGGGATTTTGGGGATTTCATGGAGCTGGGGAAGACGTTTGGTGGGGCAGGATGGAGGATCCGTAGGGACAGCCAGAGGGGGGAATCAGGGAGCCACCGTTCCTCCAACCCTCCCTCGCCTCCCGCATCCCCGGAGGGATTTTGGATGAGATTCCCAAGAAAATCCCATCCTGTCCAGCCCCCGGTGAGGGAGATGCCGCCTCTCCTCCGGTTTGGGATGCACCCAGGATTCGGGATTTGGCTCCTCTGGGAAATCCCGGGCTGGGCTGGGGCTGCAGGACCTTTCTCCCACCGGGAATCTTCTCCCTCAGCCAAAACCTGGGAGCTGCGAAGGCCTCGGAGTCGCCTCCGTGGCTTTTCCAGGCCCCTGAGCTGGGCTGTGCCAGGATTTGGATCTGGCAGAATTTCGGGATCGATTCCCTTTTCCTGCCTTCAGCCCCCACCCACCTCCCCTGAATTTCACCCTTTCCACCTTCACCACCTCCATAAAAACCCCGCCAATCCCCCAACCCTCCCACCCCTCATTTTCCAGGGAAATCAGCAAAAGCAGGTGTTTTTCCCTATTTTTTTTTTCCATGTGTTTCTCTCGCCTCCTCTCTCCTCCTGATGGGCCCCTGGAGCTTCTTTTTTACACGAAAGCAACACAGGTTGATGTATTTTTAAATGGCTTGATTTTATCACCCTGCTTAATGATTTGTCCCGTTATTTATTAGCCAGAGCGATCTCCACAGGGATTCGGCGCATTAACGTATAAATAATGTGGCAAATAGTTCAATAGAGCCATAAAAAAAAGGGGATTTGGGAATAAATTGACCCCGTGGTTGCTCCATGTAAACGAAGGTGCTGAATGATAATTCGTGTCACGGCCTCCAAGCGTGGAAAGCAGGGGCCGCGGATAAATCACCGAGTTTCTGCAGGGAAAATCGCAAAATAAATGGAAATATCCCCAAATTCTGGGGGGTCGCACCTGTTTTATGCCCTCGGCTCAAGCCACAGGCTCGGAAGATTTGGAGGATCCATCCCACGTTTTCCCCTGGTCTCGGGCAATAATTAATTTTTAATTATTTTTTATTTCCCAGCCCTTGAAAAGCCCCCAGATCCAAGGAGTTTTTCCTTTTGTGGGGGCTGAATCCAAGGGTAAATCACAAAGGTTCTTCGGCGGGTGAAAACTGCAAAAGAAATCAAAATATCCCCAAATTCTGGGGGTTTGCACCCATTTTACGTCCCCAGCCCCATCCCCAGCAGGGCCTGGCTTTGGTGCCCAGCCAATAATTTGGTTTTAATCCGATTTTTTTCCCGTTCCCTTGAAAAACCCCCAAACCCAAAGAGTTTTTCCTTCCGTGGGAGTCAAATCCGGCACCGGGGCCACCTGAAATTCCCTGGATTTGCCCCAGTTTTGGCACGGGCGCCTGCCAGGCTGAGCTCTGATCCCGGCACCGGTGCCAAGCGATTCCATTCCGCAGCTGTTGGACAAATCCCTCTTTTCCCCCCCCCTTTTTTACAACCTTTAATTATTGAACACTGTGGGGGCACCGAGGCTGGGGAAGAGGGAGCGCCAAGCTCGGTGATGGATGGAGGACGGAGCTTGGAAAAGAATTGGGAATTTCCGGTGCCAGGATGGAAAAAAAAAACCTGGGAATTTTCTCCAGAAGAGTGGGAGGGACCGGGGGGACACCCCCAGGGTGGATCTGAGCCCCCCAAAAACCTCTTGGGGGCTGGCATTGAAAATCTTGGAGCTCTCTGCTCGGGAATGCCGAGCTTTGCCAACTCCAGGTGGGATTTTCGCTGTTTAAAAATGGAAAAACCAAAATCCTGCGAAATCCAAGCCTGGAGCTGCCCGGCTTTGGGCTCAGACCCCCCTCAGCCCCAGGGTTGTGTTTGTGCCCAGTTCTGGCTTCGGGTTTGGCCTCGTTCCCTCTTCCCAGGCCTGGAGGGATCCAAGCTGAGCCAAACTCTTCCTCCTCCTCCTCCTCCTCTTCCTCCCGCACTCTGGGAACCTCCTGACTTCCACCCCCTTGCCTCAGTTTCCCCCCGCTCCTCTGCCGGTGCCCGGAGGACCCAGGGACAAGACAAAACCCAAAAGCTTCAGAATGGGGCGAATTCGCTCCTTTTTTCACTCGGGGTGGGGGGATTTTTTTTACCTTTTCTGCCCCAAAAGGCCACGAATCCCTTCCTGCCGCAGCCCTGGGCTGCCGGGGGATGGATTCATTCCCGCTGAGCACCAACAGCTTTTCCAGCAGGTAAAAACATCCCCCGGGCAAAGAATTCCCTCCTTTCCCCCCTTTCCTGGCCACCTCCCGCTCTGGGAAAGGGAAAATCCCAAACTCAACCCTGAGACCTCCGCAGAGCCTGGAGCCACCCCGAGAGAGAAGAGGCCGAGATCCTTCCCGAGGAGCCGCCGCGCGTTCCGAGGCGCCGATTCGATTCCCGGGATTTTCATGCTCGGTGCGTTTATTCCCTAATTTTACGGCGACGTTTAATTAGCTCACGCGCCTTGGTTTTATCGTTAAAACATGTCCTTGTTTTCTTTATAACCGCGTTTCACGGCACTACGGGGACGCCTGGGAAAATATCACATCCCGGCATCGACCGTCGGAATCGGGACCGCGAGCCGCCGGCTCGTAAATCCAGCGCCGCAGATGGAAAATGCGGGACGAGATCCGCGGGGAAGGAGCCGCCGCCCCCTCCCCGAGCCCCTCGGACACCGCCCGAGGAGGCGGCGGCGGCTCCCGGCCAAGGACGCCAGGAGAAGTTCTTGGGGGTTCCCTCCTGAGGGCAGCGGGAGACGATCCCGGCCTCCAAACCTCCCCCCAGGAATTCCCTCCAGGTTTCCTTCGAGGTCCTCTCCCGGCCCGGAGCTCCTTTCCCACGTCCCTCGCAAAAAAGCCGGAGCGGGGTGGGATTAGGCCGGGCTTAAGGGCAAAGCGAGGCTTTTCTCGCCGTGGGCCGCGAGCAGATGGCCGGGAGGGATGGGGAACGGTCCTGGGAACCTGAGAAACGCCGGGAAAAGGGGAAAAAAGGAGGGAAAAAGAGAAATCCACACGACTTCAGACACTCCAGCAGAGGTCTGGGGGTCGAGCGAAGGAAACTGAGCCCCGGGGGGGCTGGGCAGGAGCCGGCTGCGGGCAGAAATCAATTAGTGCTGGCGAGAACTTGAGCTGGATCTGACGGCTTTTATTCCGGATTTTATTCCCCCCTCGCCGTTTTGGGGGAGCGGGGCCGGGCTGCAAATCACCGCCGGGCCGGGATTCGGCAGCCCCCGGAATTCGCGGGCGAGATCCCGTCCTGCTCCTTTTCTCAGAGCTCAGCCGGACCCAAAAATCCCCGTAATGGGCAAAATCTGGGGTGGTTGCGCCCGGGGTAGGAGGCCTGGGGGGAAACCAGATCTGGCCTTGGGGTTGAGAGGGGTTTTGGGGTGAATTCTGGGGGCCAGAAGGTCTCAGGTTCTTCTCTTCTTTCTTCCCAGCTGTTATTCCCAAAAAATCCCAGCAAAACCCAAAAAAACTCAATAAACCCAAGAAAAACCCAACGAAACCAAACAAAAATGCAATAAAAGCCAACAAAACCCAACAAAAACCCAACAAAACCCAACAGAATTTTTTAAAAAGCCCCAAAAACCCAACAAACCCCAATGGACCCCAAAATGGAGCAGGGCAGAGCCGGAGCCCTGCGGGAGACGGATCTGGAGGGGAAAAGAATCCCTGGAGAGGTTGGAAAATGCCCCCAGGGAGTCGCATTCCCTCTGGAATTCAGATTCCTGCTCCCAGGAGGAGCCTTTTCCCAATGGATCCCACCTGGATCCCTCCTGGATCCCTCCACACTGTGCTTTCCACGATCCAGCTTTCCCTGCAGATCCTTCTCCAAACCACTCCCAAAAAACCTTTTTTTCCCCATTTTCCAGCCCCACCCTTGCGGTTTTTGCCTCCCGGAGCCCGGACAAGCAGAGCCTCAGCCTGGGCATCCCCCGCGGTGTCCCCACCGCCCCTAAAATTCCTCAGCCCCAAAATCCAGAGGGATTTCGCCTCCCCCAGGCCTCTCTGTCCCAATTTCCCCCTCACGCACCTAAAATTGGCTGGAAATGCCCCAAACCCGCCCCGGGGAGCAGCCCCCGGCCCCAGATTTCACAGCTCGGCCTCAGGATGCGCCAAAACCCGGCAAAACCACCCCCAAAAAATCCCAGCCGAGGCCGAGTTTGGCCCGGCTTGTTTAAAATTCCTTTCTCCGCGCACGATCCCATTCGTTTTATTTCATTTTTTTCTTTTTTTTTTTTTTCCCGGCGAAGTTCAGCCTTGGCGGGGAGGAGGAGGGGGAGGAAAAGATTTATTTCCTTGTTAGCGCCAGATTTTCCTCGTAGCCCCTCCCGGAGAAACGCGGCGGCGTTCGGCAGCTGCAGGTCCCGGTCCCAGCCCTCATTAATTCCCAGCTCCCTAATTACCGCAGGAATTGCGAGCGTTCCACCGCCGCTGCCAAGGGGGGGAGCCCGGAACGGGAAGCTCAGCCCCGGATTTTTAGGATTTTCCCCCTTTCCGACCCCAAATCCGCGCGGAGATTCGGGGTGGTTCCGGCAGCCACCGCGCCCCCGTGTCGCAGTTTTGGGGCGGTTTTCCAATTCCAGCGATTTTGGGGTTTTTTGCAGGATCCCCCTCTGGTTTTTCTCGGGTTTTGGGGTGGTTTTGAAGCCGTAACTCAGCATTTCAGCCCAGCCCGCAGTGAGGGAGGGCCGACATATGGCAAATACCCCAATAAGCAGAAATAGACAGCAAGGCTGAGCCCTGCTCGCTGTCAGCAGCTTTTGGGGTGGGTTTGGGGGTTGGTGGGGTTTTTTTTGTTTGTTTTGTTTTTTGGTTTGTTGTTTGGTTTTTTTTTTGCAGAAATCTCTCCCTCCTTTGTTGCAGGAATTGGTTGGATTTTGCAGAAAATGAGGTTTTTTTTCCTTTGGAACAAAAGCCGATGAGCAGCGCCGTGCCGGGGTCACCCCGAGCCCGGCGAGCAGCCAGACCCCATTGATTTGCAGCCCCTGTTACGACCCTTTTATGGGCCGGGAAGGGAATAAAAATCAAAATCCAGCCGGAGGTACCCGGGGCTGGCGCTGGGAAAGGCGGAGATGGAATCCAAAAATCAGGGATGCAGGCAGCGATCCAAAGGCTCCGGCGTCCATTTTGGGAAGGCTTAAAGGGGCTGCTTGGATTTGGGGCGGATTTCACCTTTCCCGAACCGTTCCATGCCCGGGGATGTCCGAGGTTTTCCCGGGGATGTCCGAGGTTTTCCTGGGCGTTGGGAGCGGAGTCCCCGCTGTCCGAGGGAGGCTGGGGACACGGATCCAAGGAAAGGCCACGGGGAGCTGAGCAGGGAGATCCCAGTGGAGATCCCATCCCATCCCTTCCTCTCCCCCATCCCGGGGAATCTGGGGGGTTCGGGCCCGATGGGGCCAGCCCAGGACGGATTTTTGTGCTGGAAGAAGGGGCTGAGGTTGGGTGTGGGTCCAACCGGGGAGCTCCAAACATCTGGAAGCGTCGGGGTGGATTCAGGAAAAGCCCCAGAGCCGCTCCCAGGCTGCTCAGGTTTTATAGGGCGACCCCGTCCCCTTCCCAGAGCCCCGGCGGCATTCCTGGGATTAACGATTTCCAGACATCCCCGGCTGGAAATGGGGCAGGGCTGAGGGAGGACGGGGGCATGCGGGGCCGGGGAATGGGGTGGGAGTGGCGCTGCAGCTCCCGGTGCCCCCCGATGGAGATTCCAAGGATTTTCCAGGATGGAAGAACCCACTGGGGTCTTGGGAACCCCGGGGTGGTTTGGGGGGCAGGTACAAAACCCCCTCCCCATCACCCCGAGCCCACTTTTAGGCAAAACTGAGCAATTTTGGGGCACCTTCAGCTGAGCAGCGACCCCCCAAACCCGGGGCTTCCCGCCGGGATTTATCCCGCGGCCCTGGAGCAGCGCGGCCGCCTCAGTTTGGGAATTTTCTGCCCTCCCCTCTTTGTTCCTCGGCAGCTCCAGCCGCACCTGAAGGCAGCGCGCTCCTCTGGGGCATCCCGGCGCGTTGCCACGGCAACGGGAATGTGGATGCGGGCTGGGAATGGGGACAGGGGAACAGCGGGAAGCGCTGCCCGTGCGGCCACCGGCGGCCACAAAAGCCGTAAATCAACAGGGCCGGGGACGGGCAGAGCCCGGGAGAAACCGGAGCGGGGGAAACGGAAAGGGGGAAAAAACCGGGATGGGGAGGGACCGGGAAGAGCTCGGATGCAAATGAGCTCTGGTTTAATTGCAGATTTTAATTGCGGGGGCATCGGCAGAGCTCCGACGGCGGGTGGGGGTTAATGAGTCCCCCGCTCCCGGAAAGGTTCATTAGCGCCAGGCCCTGATGAGCTTCGGGGATGGATCGGGACAAGGGGTTCGTGTGGAGCGGGGAGGGCGGCTCGCGGGGGCCGCTGACCAAAAAACCCCATTTTTAACCCCAAAAAAAGACCAGGGAGAAACAG
>VXAD01001006.1:76005-89551 GCA_013399195.1 Dicrurus megarhynchus
TGGGATGGGAATGGGAATGGGAATGGGGATGGGATGGGATGGGATGGGATGGGGTGGGGAACAGGAATGCAGGAGGGGGATGCAGAATGGGAATGGTTGGGGAATGCAGGGTGGGGATGGACTGGGAATGCCCAGTGGGAATGGGGAAGATGGGGTGGGATGCAGGATGGAGACCCTGCAGGACAACTGTGCTGCCCCTGCCCCTGCCGGCATGAGTGACCCCACGAGTGACCCCAATGAGTGACCACACGAGTGACCCCACGAGTGACCCTAGTGAGTGACCACACGAGTGACCCCGCAAGTGACCCCCTCCTTGAGCCTCGGGGACTGGCACAGGGACGGGGCCACCGCGTCCCCAGCACTGCTGACCCCAAACCCACGGCCTGGGGACAGCACAGAACCCCCCTGAGACCCCCCCCTGTGCTCGGGATCCCCCAAATTCCCACTTTCCGGCCCCGCAGCCGCCCTGCCCGGCGGGAGGAGCCCGGCCCGGCGTGTGGGAGCTTGCAGCATCCCGAGCCGAGCATCCCGGGATCCTCCCGCGGGATCGCAGCTCCCGGCCGCGGGGTGCCAGGGAAAGGGTGGAACGTGAACTGCAGGGGCGGCCGGGGTGAGGCCGGCCCCGAACTTGGGGCCTTGAGCAAGTTATGGGCCCGCGCCTCAGTTTCCCCGCCTTGGAAGGGGCACTTTGGAAGTGTCCAGAGGTTCTGGAATGGCCGGGATCTGTTTGGGGCTCCTTGTCCCCTGTCCTTGTCCCCTCAGGGCCGTCCCCACGGGGTTTTCGGGGTCAGTGCAGAGGGAGCAGCCAGGCCTTGGACCAAACGTGCTGGAAGGGCTTGGATTCGCCGGGAGGAGCTCCGAGAGGAAAGGAAACGCAGGAAAAATGGAGAATTTTTTGGGCAAAATGGAGCCTTTTGGGGCAAATTTGATTTCTGGGCCGCTGGTTGTGCTGGGGTGGAGGAAAATCAAAGCAAAACCTTTTGGTGTCACCGCAGCTTCTCCCGCACCGCCACAGCCATGGCTGCAACGCGCCCGGCCCGGCTTCTGGGGCTGGAAAATCCAGACAAATTCTCTGGAAAAAGCCACTTTTTTTCTCGGGAAAGCCCAGCCAGACTCTCGGGGAGGGCGGCAGAGTCACCTCGGAGCACCCGGAGCAGGGAGCTCCAAAATCGCCGATGGTATCAGCGGCTGCAGGTGAAAGTCCTGCACTCCTGGATTCGCCCATGGGGATTTTCTGGGATCAGCATCGTCCCCAGATGCCCCACCTGGATCTGGGGTCATTCCCGGATGCCCCACCTGGATCTGGGGTCATTCCCAGAGATCCCACCTGGATTTGGGGCCATTCCCAGAGATCCCACCTGGATTTGGGGTCCCAGCCACCACATCCACCAGGACGTGGCCTCTGCCCCGTTTCTTCCCAAACCTCTTCTCCTCTAATTTTCCCTTTCAAAAACAACCACCGGGGTTATCCAACCGCCTCCCGAGTGTCTCCTGCCAGGCAAGAACGGACTTGACTCCAACCTTTCATCATCCCCCCCTCAAATAACGCCAGACAAGCTTCCCTTTGTCGGAGCCGAGGCTCCTTCCCACCTCAGCCCGCTCCGAGGCTCCTCACTCCCCATTTATTTCCCCCTGACAGTTCCAGGGATATTTAGGACACCTTATAATTACGGGCACGGCCTGGTTTATCCGTGCCAGCGCCGCCTTTCCGCGTGACGCCGCCGCCGCTTCCCACCCAGCGATTTTTTGGGAGGGGCGGCCAAGGCGAGCCAGGCTCTTTTTCCTCTTCTTTTTTTTTTCCCCTCCTCCTCCTCCTCGTCATCCCCCCGAGGGGAAAACCAACCCAGTCCCAGATCCCGCCACCCCGAACCACCCCGAACCACCCCGAGCCCCCAGGCTCGGCCATTTCGCGGCTCGGGGCCGTGTCTGGAGCCGCGTCTGGGGCTTTTTGGGAAGCGCTGGCGTGTGAACAACGCCAGCACTTATCTCGCACTCATCCAGCGCCCGGCTCCACGCCCTGAAATTCCCTGATTATAGCCTTGGAGGCTGCGTGATGCCGCGGGCTCGGGCCGACAGCCGTGCCAGAGCCTCTGGAAAACCCGCGGCCAGCCAGGAGCCCGCGGCGCTCCGCGTCGGTCCCGGGCTTTTTGCCGCCTCCTTTCCCTCCCCCTTTTCCTCTCAGCGAGGGACGGGCCCCGAGAAGCGCTCGGGGTTCCTGCCCTTCGCCAGGAGTTTTTCCGCCCAGGAATGGCCCCTCCGGAGCCCCGAGCGCTGGACCCGGGACGGATCCACCCCGAGGCGGCCGGGACGGCTCCTCTCGGCCCGGGAGCGCCTCGGGTGCGCGGCTGGAGGGGCGGGAGAGGCTCTGGTGGCCTTTGCCAGCCCGTCCTCGGCTTCTCCAGAGCTTCTCCCAACCCTCCATCCTCCCCAGAGGGGCTGGAAGGCATCGGCCAGCCCCGGTTTGGAGGCCGGGAGAGTTTCCCCCAAACCCGGTGGCCCGGATGACCCAAAAGGACGAGGAGAGGTTTCGTGGGACTCCCCAAACCCATCCTCCGCTTCTCTCAACCCTTCCCAGAGGGGCTGAGAAGGGATCGGCCAGCGCCGGTTTGGAGGCCGGGAGAGTCCCCCAAGCCTGGCGGGCTGGGTGATCCGAGGAGAGCTTTCCCGGGAATCTCCAGGTCTCCCTCCCAGCCCAGCTCACCCCGAGCGCTCCTGGCAGGAACCTCCCCGAGCCCCCGAGTCCCCAGAGCCACCCTCGGGCGCCCCGCGAGCCCCGAGCTCCCGGAATCCCAGAGGTGGGATTTTATGGGACATTTTCGGGCTCTCCAAGGGTTGGGACAAGCAGGGAGGGGCAGGAACTTTGTGTTTGTCCCCAGGCCAGCGGGGCCGGCGGCCGAGGTGACACTCGGTGGCACCTGAGGGGACGATCCCTGCCCTCGGAGCATCCTCCTGCTTCCAGCCGCTTCCAGAGGCGATTCGCGGCTGAGCGGGGAATTCTCATCCCTGTGGATCCTCGCCCTGCCCGGCCGCGTGCTCAGGCAGGTCCTGTCCCAGCAGCTCCGCCTGAGTCACCCCCAAATTCCCGGGATCTGCTCCCGGAGCCTCCCCGAGCGCGGGGCGGATCCCCTGGATCCCGGCTGGGATCCGCGAGGTTCTCCTGGCCCGCTCCACCTCCCGCTCATCCCGGGCGGTGTTGGAGGAACGGCCTGGGATCCCACAAAAATTTTTTTTAAAAAATTTAAAATTAAGAAAAAGGGAAAGGAGGGAAAAATGGGAAAGGAAGGGAAATAAAAGGGAAGGAAAGGGGAAAAAAACAGGGAAAGGGAGAAAAGGGGAAGAAAGGGGAAGAAAGGGGGAAAAAAGGAAAAGAAAGGGAAGAAGCAAAGGAAACTCAGGAATAAAATCAGAAGTCTAAAAAGAGGAGCTGAATCTGGGCTCCCTGGCTCTGCGTCCAGGCACTGCCGGAATTCCCACAGGAATTCCTCCGGTGAGGGCACAAAGGGACCCCAGCGGGAAGAGCCACCTCAGCCGCTGCCACCCGGGGCCCCGGGAATTCCTGGGACATTCCAGCGGCTCCAGAGGGTTCCTGGCACCGGGAGCAGGGAACACACAGGGCGAGGATTCCTCGGCCTTATCTCGGAGCCGATCGCGGGTGAATCATCCCCGGAGCAGGTGAATCCCTCCCGCCCACCTGGGAATCTAACGGAGCCTTGGGAATCTCGGAATTTATCTTGGGAATCTCAGAATTAATCTTGGGAATCTCGGCCTTTTCCTTGGGAATCTCGGCCTTTTTCTTGGAAATGAAATGAAATGAAATGAAATGAAATAAAATAAAATAAAATAAAATAAAAAATTAAAATAAAATAACCCCCAACAGGCTTGGATGGGTTTCCCACTGAGTTTTGAGATCCTACACGAGCCTCTCCAGGAGTTTTTCGGGGCTGCTTTGGAGCTGGGAGAGCCCTGGAGGTCTGGTACCCAAAATTTCATGGAAAATCCCAACCGCTTTTCACCGGGCTCCTCTCGGGAATGTCCCCTCCACACCCGCAGGCCCGGGAGGAGCGGGAACCCTCGGCTTCCCTCTTCCTTCTCCAACAAATTCCTCAAAAAGAGGGAGGAAAGACCCGAAAAACCCTCGGAAATGCCGGGAGGCAGCGGGAAAAGACCTTGGGTGGCAAAACCACAAATTTGTGACCCGGAGGCTCCGGCAGATCCTTGGCTCGGGAGCCTCTGGAGCTCAGGAAGGCGGGAGGCAGCCGCATCCCAAAAATCCTGTCCCTGCCGGGGTTCTGGGGGCGTTTTTGGGGCCGCCTCGGTCCCTCCGTCCCCACAGAGCGCCCGCGGTGGAGGCTCCGCGGTTTTCCCCGAGGCTTCTCCCGGCCGGAAAAACTCCCCGGTGGTGGTGGAAATGTTCCCGGAGGAATTTGGGGAACCCGAGCCCAAACCCACACTGAGTCACCGGCCGTGGTCAGCAACCGCCGGCCGAGCTGGGCCGGCTTCCTCCGGGGCTTTTCCAGCACTTTTGGGTTTTCCTGGATGCAAATCCTCGTCCTGGTGCCAGGGAGAGGTTCGGGATTTTTCGGGAAAACGGCGTCTCCCGGAGTTTGTGGGCCTTGGGAAGGGCGACGCCCGCCTGGAAACAGGGGCTTGGAGTTTTCCGGGGGCTCCCAAACCCATCCACACCCCTGGGAATCATCTCCAGGCCCTCGGATCCCGGCCGGAATGTTCCTGGAGCAGCCGGGAGCCCCGGAGCCTCGGAAGCTGGACATGAAGGAAAAGGGAATTGTCAGAAGGCACGGCTTGGGCAAACAGGGATGGATCAGGCAGGAAAACGATCCAGGCAGCGGGAGAGCATTTGGGATGTTGGAAACACCGGGATGGGGTGAAATGGTTCGGGAAGTGAGGCAGGAAGGGGGAAGAAAAGGATGAAAAGGACGATGGAGCCCTGGTGTGACCCCAGAGCTGGCCCTGCCTCCGCCGGCGCCTCCCGAGGTCCCAGACCGCCCAAATCCATCCCAAAAATTCCCTAAAATCCCTTTCTGGGCGCCCCCACCCCACCCCGCAGGATAAAACCCTGGCACAGGGAATGAAGAGATAAAGAAATTAAGAAATAAATAAAAGCAGAGCTCGTCTGGTTCCCCCCGCCCCGGGGCACCCCGGAGCCATCCCAAAGGTCGGGAAGGAGTCCCGGGAAAAGCCTGGACCAGCTCCCGGTGCCTGCTGCTGGCGAGGGGCTGAATCAGCTCGGGGCCCTTCCTATCCCGACACGTCCTAATTGATGCCCTGGGCCGGGCCGTCCTTAAATCCCCGGGACGATCCCCAAATCCCGGCTCCCGGCGGCTCGGGGAGGGTGATTAACGCCGCCGGATCCCGGGGGAAAAGGGGCTGGAAAAATCCCAGGGGTCCCCTTGGGGTGGGGGCGTCCCCGGGGGCGTCCCCGGGCCCCGCACGCGGCGTTGGGTGATCCCAAGCCGGTGTTAATCCCCTTTTTACGAGCATCCAAACTTCAGCCGGAATTCTTGTAGGTACATGTGTCCTCCTGGCCGCCTTTGATGCGGCTCCGCGGCTCCCGGGAGCAGCCGATCCGGAATTGTCCGGAAAAAATGGGATGCTGAGGAATTAAAGGCGTTCCGAGCCCTGCGATGCCCCCGAAACGCCACCAAGGTGCCACCAAACCTTGGGGTGGCTTTGCCGAGGAAGGGAGCTCGGGGTCACCGGGAGGGAGCAGGAGGAGATTCCCTAAAATGTTTTGTCCTTGCCGGTGAAAAATCCAGAAAATCCGGGGGAAATGTTGCTTGGGAAAGGGGAGAATTCCGATTAAATCCGAACAAAGAAAAGTCAGGCGGGGATTCCCCCGAACCTTTCGTCCTTGGAGCTGCAGAACCCAAGAGGATCCATGGGAAGTGTTTGGGAAAGGGAAAGAACTCTAATTAAATCCCACGTTAAATCACTGGGATATGAGCACCAGGCGATTCCCCCAAAATTTTTGTCCTTGGAGGTGAAAAACCCCAAGAAAAGCCATGGAAAAGGTTGCTTGGGAAGGGGAAAAAATCCAGTGAAGTCCCATTAAAGGGGGGGGACGCTTGGAGGGGACCCTTTGGGCCTCGCCTGGGGCCGTTTGGGCTCCTCGCGTTCCCGGTGCCGCCGGATCCGGGTCACCGGCGGGGTTTGGCGGATCCCGGTTGGAAAATAGGGCACGGGGAGCGGAGCAGATTTCGGGAAAGCCGCTCATCCTCGTCTTAGCCCCGGATTAACCCCGCAGGATCTGGGTCACCCCGCGCCAGCAGCTCCTCCTGCCCCGTCCCGGGAGAGGTTTTGCGGCCGGATCTCTGGGATTTGGGGCTTTTCCCATGAATTCCGGCCTGGCCCCGTCCCCTCTTGTCTGCCAGCGTCCCACCCCAGATCCCATCTGTCCAACGCTTCTCCCTCCAGGATTCCTGGAGAATTCCCTGGGCTGTTTTAGGGCCGGGGAATGCAGGGACGGGGTTGGGTCCCAGGCAGAGCCCCCCGGGATCCCTTCTGGGGCTTTTTGGGATCCCTCTCACCTGTCCATAACCCCAAATCCCATCTGTCCACTCCAGGATTCCCAGAAAATTCCCTGAGCAAGGATTGTGCCGGCTTAGGCCCAGGGAAACCGAGGCACGGCGGGAAACCGGGATCGATTCCCATCGGAACCCTGGGAAAACAAAACCCCGATGGCGCCAAGCGACACAGCCGAGCTCCGGGACCTCCTGATCCCTTTGTGTTCCCGTTTTCCAGCCGGATTTTTCCTCCTTTCCGGGCTCGGCTGAGTCACAGCTCCCCGGGGCCGTGAGCTCATGGGGTGGCGACCTTGGGGACGCGGGGACATCCCGGGGGAGGCGGCACCTGCGGGGGGGCTCGGCCTCACCTGGAGCCGCCCGATTCCCACCGGGAATCCGGCTGGAGCTTCCCAGCCCCGGCGGCTCCAGCGGGGAGCGGATTTACGGCCCGGCCCTGCTCTGTGAATGGCGGGGTCGAGGCAGAAGGAGCCAGGATTCTTCCCGAAATATTCCCGATTTTCCCTTAAAAGCCTCCCGGAGCTGCCGCTGATCTCGGCCTCCCCCCAAAGCGGGAGAATCCCGGTTGGAACGGGGCATCCGCCGGGAATTCCCCCTGCCCGGGCTCCCCGGATCGATCCCAACCGGGAACATCGAGGGATGGGACGGCCTGGATGGCTTTTATTGGGAATAACGCTGCGGATGAATCCATGGATTCAAGAGATTTGTTCCAAAATCAGGGATCCCACCGGCAAATCCCAAAGTTCCTGCTCTCAGGGGGGCAACAAATCTACCCAAAAATCCGAATCCGCTGGATTTCGGTGCTCCAGAGGCGCCCCAGGGCCTGGATTTGGGATGGGAGCTCGGGATGGGGACAACGCTCCCACCTGGATCCCCCGAAATCCGAGCGGGAGCAGCTCCCAGCTCCAATCCCTCCCCAAATCCCATCAATCCCCCTCTATCCAAACACTTCCAGCCGCCAGGGCCCCCCTGGCCCCCCCGGGCTCCGTCCCCCTCTGAATGAGGAGCTTTGACCGCTCTCCAAACTCCTTCCCTGGGTTTTTTTTCTTTTTCGGGATAATTTTCCCTGCCGAGCGTGAGCTCCACCACCCCTCGCTGCACTCCGGGGCTGGAAAAGACGGATTTACGATTCCCCGGGAATGATTTACGCCCGGCGAAGTCCCCCCTCCGCCCTCCCCCGCCCCTCGGGTGTTGAAAGGTTTAAGATTGGCTCCCAGACAGGCTCCGANCAAAAAAAGGGATTTTCCCCCCTCCCCCCTTGCCGAGCCCTCCGAGCGCCGGAGCTGTGGCTGTAATTACCCACCCCATAATCACGGGAATTCGCATCCAGCAGAATTTTCCAGCAATCCTGCAGAGCCAGGGAAAAGCTGTTTTATAAGGAAAATCCAACCACGTCACCCTCTCTTCCCCCGGGGTTTGGGGAAAGGGGGAAAAATCCGGCTGGATTTGGGGATTCGCTGCCCCCTCGGGGGTGCTGAGCTGTCGTTCCCCAACGTGGGATTCTCCTCTCGCTCTCCATCCCCTTTTTCCCTGGATTCGCCACCAAAAATCCCTCCCGAACCCACGGAGGAGCCTGGATTTAGTAAAGGAATTTTCCTTTGTGCTCCGTGGTGTCCACGAGGTGGAAATTCCCATTTTTCCATGGGTTTTTTCCCACCTTTTGGCCAAATTAATTCCGTCCTGACCCGAAGGGCTCCGAGGGAACTCAAATCCCGATGGCACCGGGTGAAGGCGAGGTCGGAATTTCAGCCTCGGCCCGCTCTGGGTAATCCCAAAACCTTTGGAATTTCTGTGCCATCGATGGTGCCCAAAACCCAGCGAGAAAATTCCCACCGAGCCCGGGATCCGCTGGAGAGCGGGAAAATCCCAAATTTAGGGTCTTTTCTCAGCATTGGGAGTTTGTTCCCTCCATCCCGAGGTTCAGGGATCGCTCCTGGGAAATCTCCTGGGGAGATTCCACCCAACCCCAGCCCGGTCCCCGGGGATGGTTTGGGAATCCAAGGAATCCCTTTTGGGGCCGGAATACACGGAATGGACACCCAGCCCCATCCCAGTGATCCCAGTAGGACCGGCGCGGATGGAATTCCCGTGTCCCAGCGGGAGCCTGGGGTGGGATGAGGGAGCTGCCGCGTCTCTGGAGCTTCCTGTCCCCAGGGGTGGTTTGGGAATCCAAGGAATCCTTTTTGGGGCTGGAATACTCGGAATGGACACCCAGCCCCATCCCAGTGATCCCAGTGGGACCGGCGCGGATGGAGCAGCAGGGATTTGGCAGCGGGAGGACAGGGAATGGCTCATCCCTGGAGCTGAGTCATGGAATGAGGGCGGTGCCGTCGGCGCCCCGACGGAAAATTCCCGGCTCGGAGCCTCATCCCGGGATGACGGAGCCGGGATGAGCCGGGTTCGCCTTCCCAAAGGTGCTGAGCTCCCAGAAATCCCATTTTCCACCCAGAAATCCCGTTTTCCGTCCTTTTCCACAGATTTATCACCCCAAAATTCCAGCTTTGCCTCCCCAAAGGTGCTGAGCTCCCGGAAACCCCATTTTCCACCCAGAAATCCCATTTTCCACCCTTTCCCAGGCTCCGGGAAGGGGCTGAGTGCGGATGAAGGGCGAGGAACTTTGTTGGGGAGGGATGAGAGGAAGAAAGCCGTGGATTGATCACCCCAAAATTCCAGCCCTTCCCGCTGAGCCGAAGGTGCCGCATCCCAAAGCTCCTGGGTGTCTCCAGAAATCCCGAAGCCAAGCGTGGCCCAAATTCCCGGGAGCGGCCGAACCGGTTCCGGAGCCTCTCCGGATGCTGGGAGCGAGGGATTGATCCCGGTCCTCAGCCGGATCCACTCATCCCAGCCCCATCCCGAGTTCCCTGGGACACCGGGGAATGAGAGTTTTCCTGGAGGAAGCACCCGGCTGCCCCAGCTCTGGAACGCTGGGGTGGAATCGGGATTCCCAGGAGGGACAAAAGTCGGGAATGAGGGATTTTAGGTTTTTCAGGTCCTCCGATGTCCTTCTCCTGCTTCCACACCCGATTTCCGCTGGGATGGGGCTGGAAAACTGAGATCGGAATTCCTGCAGGAAAAGGGAATTGGCCTGGAAGGTCCTGGATGGGATTGGGGAGGGGAGGGGAAAGGGGAAAGGGGAAAGGGGAAAGGGGAAAGGGAAAAGGGAAAAGGGAAAAGGGGGAAAGGGGAAAGGGATGGAATCCTTGGAGGCAGCGGAATCCGAGGGGATCGAGGCCGGATGAGTCTCCAGGAGGTCCTGGAATGGTTCGGGATTCCTGGAAAATCTCCTCCTCCTCCTTGGAGAGACCCCAGCTCCTGAAACAGGGGAAAAAATCCTGGGAAAAGAGTGAAAAACCTGGGAAAGACACTGGGAAAAAATTCCGGGGAGTGGGAAAAGCAGGATCGGGATGGAGCTGATCCCGAAGGGATGGAGGGATCTTCCCTTTTTTTCCTTTTTTATTCCCAATCCCCTTCGGAGTCTCTGGATTTTGGGAAGAGCACCCGAGATCCCAAAAGCCCCTTGAGGAGAAATTCCAGTGTTCCAACGAATCCTGAATATTCATCCCAAAAACATCCCCCGGGAATGCGTTTATCCCAAAAATATCTGGGGATGAAGCCCAGGAATGCCACGGGAATGTGAGGAGGGGGCGGGACAAATCCGTGTCCAGGGGACAATTCCAGGTCCGAGGGAAGAGGGGATGGAATTTTGGGGAATCCAGGGAAAAGCCGCCCTGGATCAACCCAAATTTTGAGGTTAAAAAAATTCCAAAAAACCGTGAAACATCAAAAAAAAACCCCAAAAACAAACAAAAAAACCCCCAAAAAACAACCGAGTGCGAATCTCAGAAAGGACTTTGGGCTTTTCCCGGTTTTCTAAGGGAAAAAACCTCTTGAATTTTCCTGTGAAAGGCGGGGAGGGAAGAGGGAAAAACCGGGAATTTGGGCTCTAAAACCGGGATCTAAAGATGGGGAATGATCCCGGAGCGTCCCAGCAACAAAAAACGCGGTTTTTTTCCCAGGAAAAATTAGGAATTTCGGGGCTGCAGGACCCCGGGTGAAAACCGTGGAATTGTCCTGGAAAACTCTGCCCATTCCCACCCGCGCCGCACTCTTTTCCTGCCTTTTTATCCCCAGTTTTTCCCCCATTATTTTTGAATTCCGATCCTGGTTTTCCCTCCTCGGGAAGCCTCGGGAGGATCCGGGATCGGCTCTTCCCGAAAAAAAAAAAAGCGATTTAAAAAGCGTGGGAAAAGGAAAGGAAAAGGCTGGGAACGGAAATGGAAAATCCGAGTGAAGCCTGGAGGGAAAAATTCCCTTCCTTAAGTGAATTATCCCTGAAGAAATCATCCCTAAAATAAATTATCCCTAAAGAAATTGAATTATCCCTGAATAAATCAAATTATCTCCGAACAAACGATCCCTGCTCCAAGCCCGGCGCTGAGGAGGAAAGAAATTCCCGAAATTAATTGGGATTTCAATCAGCCGGGAATTAACGGAGCTCACGCCGGAGCGGAGATTTCCGAGTTTGGATCCCGAACTGGAATTCCCGAGGGGAAAAAAACAGAGGAAAATCCGCCCTGGGAAAGAAAATCAAGGAGGAATCTTGAGCTAAAATTGGCGCTTTTTGTGTCCTCATGGAAAATCCGCAATTTTCAGGCTTTTACAAGGATTTTTTAAGGCGGAATTCCCTTTTTGGGGCTTTTTTCTCTCCTTCCGATATTTTTCCATCTTTTTTTTTTGTCCGGGAAAAGGGAAAAACGGGATAAAAATGGGAATTTTTTGGCTTTTCCCCTTTTTTAAAGTGGAAAAGCGTTAGGGATTTTGGATGAAATTTGGAACCGATCTGGGAATTCCTGGACTAAAAGAAAAACCCAAAAACCTCGGGAAAAGCACCAGGAGAGGGAAAAGCACCCAGGACGCCGCTGCTTCCCCATTTTCCCTCATTTTCCCTCATTTTCCCTCATTTTTCCACAGAAAAGCGGGAAAAGAGGGAAAAATCGCCTTGAAATTCCCTCATTCCCAGCACGGAAATAATTCCTGGTGGGAACGAGGAGCGATCTGGGAGATTCGAGGGGTTTCAGGGAGGAATTTGGGTCCAAAATCTTCAATTTCGGTCAATTTTTCGCCTTTTTTTCTCTTTATTTTCTCTCGATTTTATCTTTGGGATTTTTTTTTGGATCTTGGGAAGCTCCAACGCGGATTTCTGGGAATAAATCGCTTTTATCCCGAATTTTTCTTGCCTTAATCCAGCCCTGCTGGCGAAATAATTCCTGGGAAAATCGCAATTATTTGGTTTATCCTCCAAAATCTTCAGTCCGGGGGCTTAAATCTGATTTTAGTTTAATTATTGTTAATTAACCATCAATAATTCCCACTCAAATCCCTCCATTTTCAAGAATTCCAAGGGTTTTTTCCTTAAAGAAACCCCAAATCTTCCCCAAAATCGCCGTGCTTGGTGCATTCCAGGAGCTTTTCCGTGAGGAAAAATCCCTTTGGAACAACCTCGAAATTCCCAATAAACTCAGAGCAGGGCTGGAAAAATATCGGGAATTCTTTGGGTGGGATTGGGGGAGGAATGTTTTTTTAGGAAGGGAATTTTTTTTAATGGAAAAAAAGGGATTTTAGCGGGAAAACCTTGGAGTTGGGAAAACGGATCCAGGCCGGTGCTCATGGATTTATTTGGGAGCCGGGGATGCTCTTAATGATCAAAAAATCGGTAAAAACAATAATAATGAAGGGATTAAAATGAATTTTAAATTATTAAAATTAATATTATTCAAGGAACCTGTTTTTCCTGGGGTTTTTGGCTGCTTTTTCCCAAGGAAAGGGAAGAAAAAGAGGGATTTGGAGGCGGAATTGGGGAGAATTAATTCAGGGAGGAATTAAAGACGAAAAGCAACACCCAGGGGAAAAAAAATCCCCTTTTTCCATGGAAAATCCCTTTTTTTTTTTTTTCCCATGGAAAATCTCCTTTATCCATGGAATTTCTGCTCATTTTTGTTTGGACACTCGGGAACGGGATCTCCGTTTCTTGGGAGTGTTTTTAGATCCCCAAATTTTGTTGATTTGCTGGGATAAAATTCCATTCCCGCGCCGGATTTTCCCCGAAATCCGTGATTTCCCCTCGGTTTTCCAGGTGCTGGTGCCAGAAATGAGGGAAAGGACGGGGAAAAACGGGATAAAACTGGTTCCTGATGGGAAAATTACGGATTTTCGCCCTGGAAATCGCTCCAGGAGACCCCAAAAGTGCTTTTATAGATGAAAAATGCCATTATTTGAGGTCCTGGGGCAACTCCCAAGCCCAGCTCGGAATTCCAGGTTTTTCTCCCCAGAATTCCTGACTTTGGGAATGTTCTGGAGCGGTTCCACCCCGGGGTTAAATTTCCGGGAGCCGCTTTGGCTCTGCCGGGAAAAACCGGGAATAAACGGCGAATTCCATCCCAAAAAAAACCCCCGCGGGTCCCGGCGTCCCCTCGCGCTAATTAACGGGAACAATTAACGGGAACGACTGAGGATTCCTCGTGGGAAAGGCGCAGCTTCCCGGGGGTCTTGAGGGGGAAATTCCCGGGATTTGGGGCTTTTTCCAGGGAAATTTCGGGAGTGGCCCTCGGAGGAAGGGAGGGGGGTTTGCCTTGACCCGCTCGGGCCCTGGCCCTGGGGTGGCCCCGGGGCGGCCCTGGGGTGTCCCTGTCCCTCTGGAATTCCTGGGGGTGGCCCCGGGGCTGTCCCTGTCCTTTGTCCCTGTCCCTGGAATTCCTGGGGTGTCCCTATCCCTCCCGTGTCCTCGGGGGTTCCCTTGTCCCTCCCGTGTCCCCGCCCTGCTTTGTCCCCGTCCCTCGTGGGTCCCCCGTGGGTTCCTTGTCCCTGGGGGTGTCCCTGACCCTCGGGTGTCCCTCGGGTGTCCCTGCCTCTCCTGGGCCTCTGTCCCTCTTGTCCCTTTGTGTGTCCCTGTCCCTCCCGTGTCCCTGTCCCTGTCCCCGTCCCTGTCCCTGTCCCTCCCGTATCCCTGT
>VXAD01001008.1:6597-32482 GCA_013399195.1 Dicrurus megarhynchus
AAAAAAAAAAAGAGAAAAGACAAATAATTGAGTCAAGCAAGTGACTATTTTTTATGCAGCAGTCAAGGTGAGGAGATTTCTGTCCATCAAAGCAATAACCTCTGTTTATGTCCTCCTCTGCCTGAGGAGGAGGAACAGAAATTATTAGATCAGCTGTTGGGGAAAAGACTGTTCCTATTTTTGAAGCCTACTTCAATATTGAACTTAAAATGCAGTAAATCTGAACATATTTAAAACAGCACCAAACAGAAGGAGCTTCTCATTTCTTTACTTGGACATTGTAAGAAATTTTTTCTTCCAGACTTCTGAACTTTAGTTGTATCTTCACAATCTTTTCCTGACACCTAATTCTGGCTCCACTCTCCATTTATGTATCAGTAATTTTTGGTGAGTCGCTGCAGATTTTCTAAAGTAAACCGCTATCTGAATTTGGCCAAGTATTAAAGGTCAGACTGCTCTTTAGAGATTTGAAATAATCTCTTAATTTTTCTATTGTTTAAAAATTTACATGCTTCTTACTCTCATCTCCAAGGCTTCCAAAGAAAATTTGGTTCATGTTCATCCATGCCTTGGAATGGGTCAACCCCCTACTTCCATCAAGGCTGAAATGTAGGGAAAAGAATGCTTTCAGGCACAAATCAGCTACTGAATTATCATGTCTTATTAGTTTCATCCTGGTCACTTAAAAAAATATAATCACCAAAATCACATTATTCACATACTGAGGCCTTTCAGTGGATGCCCTAATTGCAGTAACTGGTTCTAATAATTTCTAAAACCTGTCTCATTGAAATACACACATTGCCTGGTTTCACTGAATACTAGTAGACAGAACAAACTGACTTATAAAAATCAGATCTATCACATCCCTACTGTGTGACATGTCCCAATGCTTTCCACAAGTCCTCAATTCACAGGCACAGTAAGAAAACAATCCCAGTCCACTGCGGAGAAGGCGCTACACTTAATCCATGTACGAGTTATTTCAGATTAGGATTTCTGAACACTCCAAGTTTATACTCACAGAAAAAAGGTCTCCTGAAATTAATATATTTCCTGAAGCAGAAAAATTGAGACCACTGCATCTCCAAGTGTGACCAAGTGAAAAGGACTACTTACGCCCTCTTCAAAGTTTTCATATTCCCCAGTGACAAGTAGCCATCAGAAAAACCCACAACGAGCTGGTTGCTTCTGCTTATGTAGCACAGGGTTGATACTGCTGTTCCTGAAGGACTTCGTAATTGAAAACAGAGATGCCTCCCTTCTCTGGTCACAGCTTCTCTTCTTTGTGGAACTTCAGCAGGGATTCTAGTGACAACTTCCAGATCTACACGCATAAAAGCAGGCAAGAAATGAATGTATTATGCCACTTCAGTTGCAGTTGAAACTGATGTGATTATACAATGTGTATAATCTAACTCTACTGTCCCAGGCAAAACACCCATTTCTGCAACACCTTTTGTGCTATTTCTGTTTCTGCACCTATTCAGAGAAAAGAAGGACTCTCCAATGGGACAGGTATTCTCACTCCTATTTCAAAACTGGGTACAACTGTAACCTTTCTAGACAAATTCTTCTTGGACTCTATAAATCAGGAGTTTGGGCCTCATGGTGAAGCTATTTGAAGGGACATGAACTCTCCTGAAGCCACTCTTACAACACCCAAAACAGTGGGTGCAATCTAAAAACACAAATTGCAGTGTTCATTCACCCAAACGCAGGGGTTTTGACAAGCCAGATTTATTTTAAAACACAAGCCCAAAATTTGCCCCAAGTCATCAGTGGAAGCAGGAGAACGCTCCCAAGAAATATGGTACCTCTGACACAACTTCCTATCAGGCAGCTGCACTGACTCAAACGGAAAAATTCCTACATCCCACTGGCAAGAATCATAGGGACAAAGGGACCTGGGCAGCAAGAGCTGTTCTTCACATCAGGAGGAGTATTGAGCTACTCCCAATTTTGATCAGTTCAGGACCACACAATGCCAAACTGCCATCTGCAAGCAGCAATGTCAGCCAGCACGCTGGGATCTTCACTGGGATACATGCTGGCTTTTGAAAAGAAACAAATTTTCTTACTTCTAAATTCAAGTTTAAAAACTGCAGCTTACCCGATGCTTCTACTTCATTCTGACTGCAAGATAAATCATCCAAACAAAGGTCAACCAGCAGGACATGGCCAACATCTGTAGCCACCGCTGCCACTCCAAAGAGCCATCGCAGGCTCTGGTGCAGGTGCCGGGTGCTCACGCTGGCTCCGCCGTCGTTGCTGATGGGTTCGATGGCGGTCACCTGCGGGAAACTGCAGGTCAGTATCAAAGCTCTGGGACAAGCTCAAGAGTAATCACTCAGAAGGGAAGCTCAATTCACTCAGAAGGGAAGCCAGCATTAGCACAGCAGAAATAAGAAAAAGAAAAGTAAATACAGGATAAGATTTCCATGGGAATGAAACATTCCTAGAAAAGGTTGGAGGGAGATGCTGGCTTAGTAAAATCTATGCTGGTCCTCACTCTGACTGATAATATCCAACAAAAATTTTAAATGCACGCCAGCACTGTTACAGATGGTAAGGAAAACTGTAGAAGGCAGCCTAAACCAACAGCAACAGACCAAACGAGAACTTGCTCAGCCTGAGGCAGGAGCTCTCTCTGCTCCCTGACAGGACAAGCAGTCCCCACAACCTCAGGACAAGGTGAAGACAAACCCTTCAGCACCCACAGAACACCCAGGACAGTACTGACTGCTCCAGCAGAGACCCAAGCACACCAAGGCTCCTGCACTAAAGCTGCACAACAGAAGAACAGGGGCTATCGTTTGGCCTCTTACAAATGCAGCACCATGAAAACAGGCAGCTTTACATCAACAACAAAGTTTGTCTGAAAACAAAGCAAAGAAGTGAGCATCACAAGGTAGCCCATCTTTTTAGGTAGGTTATTTACCCCCAGAAGTGGGGGAAAACATCCAAACCCTTAAGCCCCCTCAAGTCTTCTCCTCTCCCGTATCAAGCACATGCTTATGACTGCACTGCCTGGACATCTGCTACACAATTTGCCTTTCATCTTAGTCACAAGAACTCCAACCTTACAGGCACTAGTAGTAACTTTATTTTCTTTGCTGATTCTTACGATTCAAATTAAATTTTCATTCTTCTCTGCTGCTCAGAGGACTAGCAAAAGTATTTTGATTACTCAGATTCTTGCACCCCAAGTCTTGGTGGCTGTGACGAGGAAATACAGAACACATCTTGCTGCACAATTAGCCAAGGTTCAAGTGTTGCTACTTCTAACTTTTCTCTTTTAGGATATTTTTTCCTTGTACAACTGGGTCTAAATGAATCTTTTCTAGTTTTGCAAACAGTCTTCCAAAAATGTTCCCTGGTTACTTCGATTTTCCATGTAGAAGCTCCTAAAATGACATATTTTTCCACTCTACTATGCACTGCTTTTTCCTATTCTCCTAGCGTACTGCCAACTCATTCTGGGAAAGAACAAAGAAAACTTTTCTCAGCTCACTGAATCTGAATGCTGCCCTTCTGCCTCATAGAAACCAGGAAAATTTGGGAAAATACCATGCGACAGTTCTGAAACATGCAGTTGTTATAAATCCACATGGAAAATAATACCAGAAACATGGTGCTGCTTAAAGCCTTAAAACAGAAAATGCAGAAAAGGGTGTTGAGAAAATGGCTCTCTTGGCTGGGTATTCTGAATTGACAATGTGTTAATGTAATATAGAAAACATACATCCTACAAAGAGACATTCCAAAGCTTTTCCTCAAACAGAATTATGCAGAACCAAACAACACAAAATCTTTGTTTCCCCAAAAAGATACATACCCTTCCTGGAAGAACAACTGCTTTAACCACTCTTGAGATCCCAAGGTCGTAGAGACAGAGAACACTTCCCTCTGCTTCCTCCAACCCAACCAGGAGCCCAGTCCTCTTCTGCCAAGAAAACTCCTTCACCACGCGAACAGCGGGAGGCTGCTCGTTCACTCCGCTGAAGCGATACGCAGAGAGCCGCTCTCCCGTCACAGAGTTCACCACCTCCAGCTGAGGGCCACACGCCAGCCACGCCAGGCCACTTCTGCCTGCAAGGGAAAAGAAACACGACTGAACAAATCCCCAGCAGAAGAACTGAAACAACAGCAAGGCCGCTGTCACCGCGCCTTTCCCTCAAACGCACCAAAGGGACGAAGACCAAACTACCTACTGCTGGACAATTCTTTTAAATCACCCATTGCAACCCTCAACCAATACATCTTAAAATTAATAACCCCATTCTTTTGCATTTGTACTTGTCATTCCTGCGCTCAAGAACGCTGACTGTTTGGGATAAAGATTACAACAGACTGATCTCTAGTCTGTACTTGCCTTGGTTTTGCTAGAAAACACCTAAATACCTACAGGAACACAAGTCTCAAAGCACACTTCAAATACAGCCCATCTAAACCAATTCATTCCCAGTTTATGAATTTTGCTTGACACATGACTACTCTGGGCAGGGATTTGGACAGGAAATTATCTTCAAATGGACACTGCATGCATAAATTTCAACTTTTACACTTTAACAAGTGTTGTTTCACTGAAGAATTTAACACTTGTTCCTCTACTGAGGAACTTCAAGCTCAAAGGAAGGGTTAGCTCCCTTACTGCACTTACAGCCAGGTAGGTAAGATTCTACCTGGTCTTAACACAAGCCCAGACATCCAGACAGGCATCCAGCTCTACCTTCAGATCACCTAGAAAGTCAACTAGCTAATCTGCTTAGCTGTTTTCAGCAACTCTCACCGGGTCCTCACCTGCATCCTATTAAATACCTTGGAAATACGTGGGCAGTGCTTGACCTGGTAGAAAGAAATTCAACCCAAAACAACACGATTTCTTCTTTGAAAACTGCCTTCTATTTCATTTAAAACTGAGGAAGGCTCATTGACTCAGCATGGTCAGCTAAATTATTTTAATAGCACAGAATTGGAGCAGGCTGTTGCAATTTTGGTGTTTAATTCTAAGAATGGTTTAGTATTAATATTTCTAATTGTTAAAACACCCTGTTTGTGCTATCAGGACCTGATGCATCTTAACAATACAAACCTGATGCTATGACCCTGTGCTTCAGGCAATAATAACTTTATACCAGAACCAAATTTAAAGGAAGATGCTCACCTCCAGAAAACTTCCCACACAGCACAGTGTCTTGTGTGGTCTCAGCTTCCCCAAGTGCCTGAACAGTCACCTCTGGAAACTGCAGCAGACTGCTTGTTACCTGAGCTGTTAGGTCTCGCATTCTTCACTGTAAATAAAGAAAAAAAAAGCAAAAATAGTCCCATGTCATCCATAAATATTTTTGAGACTGACCCAAGCTTCATCAGTATGCAGTGACAAATCTCCTATACATCATCTGTAGCTCTTTCTGCTTCAAAAAAATGGAACTCACGACAGTTTTTCATCTCACAGCAGAGCAAAAGGAGAATCTTGTGCTTTTCTGATGCCTATGAGATCAACAAAAAGTGACACAGAGAGATGGACAAGATAAATAACAGGGAAGAGAACAACACACTGAGTTCACGTCTATTCATACAAGTCAGCGAGCTGTGATCTCAGAAAAATTGTATTTCAAAAAGTTTGAGCTCTCCAGGAAGCACAAACCTACAGCAGAAAATGAGAAGTAGAAAGGATTTCAGCACTCTATCCCAATAGCCCCAACTGCTAAGATTCTGTATCAGATGCAGACCAAAGGTTTGACTTCCCTTTAAGTGAGAGAACAAAAAAAACTAACACAGATCAGAACTGGACATTAGAGCAGATTTACCCAGCTATCTGCTGTGGTTCTTGTGTGACACAACTCTGCTTTCATCCAACAGTTGCAGTCTCTCTGAGGTAGCTAAGCAAGCAAAAGTTCCTGAAGTCTGTGCTGTGCCAGTCTTGTCTCTACATTGCTTGCTTTACCCGGACAGAGAGACATAGGTGCCAAGGGTCCCAGTACAGAGCTCCGCAGTATGGTATTTCACTGCTTGTCCCTCCCAGCGCAAGTTCTAGAATCTTGGCTTCATAACGAAATTCTAGAAAGGCCTTCTGGCACCACTGGCAGTCATCTTGTCCAACTGCCCTGCTGCTCAAGCCGTCACCTACAGCAGGCTGCCCAAGGCTGTATCCAGATGGATTTGGAACATGTAATTCTCCAACAGGCTTTTACAACCAGCAACCCGACAAGATCAACTGCAAAAACGCCTGCAACCCATGCAGCAGGCCCTGGTGTTCGGTGACTCTCTCCTAACAATTTAAGGATTCTATTCTCTCCACCACACCAGTAAAACAGTGTCACACAAGGAAAGGCCTGTCACCACGGCTTCTCCACTGTATCTGACACCTTAATTCCCAGAGCAGCAAGTCAGGCAGTCCTTGGCTGTCACCCCCCGCGGCCTCCCGCAGACGTGCCCCTGCCTGGCTAAGCAGCAGCCATGTTGTTGCCAGGCGCCTGCAGGGCGCAGCTCAGCCTCTACCGGCCGAGCGTGCCCTGAGGAGAGGTCGTGTTGGCTGCTTCCAGAAACAATGTATCCGTCACCTGCAGCAGCAGCGTACCCTGCGACTTTGGGAGCCGCACTGTAAGAAAGGCATTAAACTGCTAGAGACCGTCCAAAGGAGGGCAGCGAAGATGGTAAAGGGCCTGGGGGGGAAGCTGTATGGAGGAGTGGCTGAGGGCACTTGGTCTGTTCAGCCTGGAGGAGAGAAGACTGAAGGGAGATCTCACTGCAGTTACAACTTCCTCGTGAGGGGAAGAGGAGAGGCAGGCACTGATCTCTGCTCTGTGGTGACCAGTGACAGGACCTGAGGGAAAGGCCTGAAGCTGTGTCAGGGGAGGTTTAGGTTGGATATCAGGAAAAGGTTCTTCACCCACAGGGTGGCAGGGCACTGAACAGGCTCCCCAGGGAAGTGTTCACAGCACCAAGCCTGACAGGGTTCAAGAAATGGACAATGCTCTCAGGCACATGGTGTGACACTTGGGGTGTCCTGCGCAGGGCCAGGAGCTGGACTTCGATGATCCTGTGGGTCCCTTCCAACTCAGCTTATTCTGTGATGCTGTGTGAGAACATGTGCTACATTATAGTGTTCAGATCATACGAGGGTCCCAGTGCCAGCAACTGGTGGGACCACAGGTCATTGTGTGAGTGTCAGCAACCAAAGTCAGGTCCCAGGTGATCTCAGTCCAGGTCTGCAGTGTCAGCAAGTGGGGCAGTGATGGTCTCAGTGCCAGAAGCTGGGCTGGAGACCACAGTTACAGGGCACATGTGTCCAAGGGTGGATGTATTTTTCCCTAGCCAGATGTGCACACATAAATTGCTAGCAGACTTTAGGTGGGCTAGCCAGTTAACAGGAGGAAAACCTGTCTCTGGGATGATTCAGTGTCTCAGCCAGAGGGCAGGGAGGCAGCCCAGGTTGGGGGCACAGAAAATTGCCAGGCTTGAAGCTGTGCTGATCTTCTGGAGCTCTGTAGACATGACGGGGTGAGAACCTACAGGCGAGGGAGGGGAATTATGGTGAATTGCCATAGTGCTCGATGGCAGGTGTCAGAGGCACAGCCCTGTCTCCAGCAGCCTGCAGAGCCACACATGCTCTTGTCATGCCTGTGCAGGGTACATGTTCAGCCTTGCTACCCACTGAACCTGCCATGGGGAAAGCAGCACCCACATCCATGGGTCTGGGACAGAAACACCCCAAGGTATGGAGTGCACCAGGACAGGCTCCTGGGGCAGGAAGGAAGATGTCCTGGGTTAGCAGATTTGTAACATCCTGCCACTATGTAGGCAGGCACTGACATCAAATGTTAAGCTTGGCAATAATAAATTCACTAACTTAAAATTATTTTAAGGTTTATCTGTAAATCTAGCTCTAATACATAAACATTTTGTTTAACACTATTTTTATAGGATTCACTATGTCTTGTACTCTTAGAAACTGAGTATATGGAGCAACTATTTTTGCCAATTTGAAAGTAACAGTGTCCTTCACAGTACAACCTGGAAAGGTCTTGGAAATAAATGACACTTTGTGCAAATCCCATTTTACTTGTTCTTTTTCCAGTGTTGTGTGATTTTGAAGAGCTCTTTGCACACAAGAGGTGCCAGGCCTCTGCTTGCACCATAACTGATCATCGTCAAGTAGCTCTTCCCTGGGCTGGTCTGACTCTATGCCAGCAGAGCTGCATTACAGCCTGGCCAGGCATCCTCCAGCACTCCTTGCCCAGGACCACACAAGACCCCTCTCTAAAAAAACAACCAAATGCATCCTCTTCATAGGTGTGCAAGCTCTGCTGTCCAGTCAGAGTGCCCCCACTAACAGTTCAAATTAGGAAGCAAGATTTGTAAACATGCTCAAAAGCAGCACCGAGTTCCAGGATGACAGAAGTGTAGGTTAACACTACATAACACTTCACCACCAGACATGTGCATTACACTGCAGTGAATGTTAATAAGGAGAGAGACAAAAACCTGACCTTTCTACAACAGTGTATTAGCAAAAACTGATTTTAGTTGCTTCTTTGAATAAAATCTTACCTGGCCTGTGTAACTGTTGGGTCCTGCTGAGATGAGCACACTGTTCTTGTCCTTTAAGGAAGACACCATGGTCAGAAGCTGCAACAGGTCAGACCAAAAGCAAAGGCTTTCCTGCGCGATGGAAGCCTGGGGTCATAAATGCTTGTGCTGCTGGTTTCCACAGAAATCACACACCCACCTCCTGCATCTTTCTCTCACTGTTATTACAATCCCAGTTGTAGTATCAAAATACAGGCAAGCAGTCATTCACTAGTTGATGTTTCAGTTCAGATTTAAACCAAGTTCTGCACAGCACATCAAATGACTGCCTTGGGATGAGCCTGCTCTCGAGTCACGACACAGCCAAGGAGGAACTGACCTGAACAAGCGGACATATCAGTAACCATAACTTGCATTTTTCCCTCGAGCTCACATATTGGTCATCCACACAGCCCAGTGCTGGAAAATGCATTTTATTTTCGGAACAGCTTTAATTCAACAGGAACCACCAAACGTTTATCTTCAAGCATATCAAAGAGACTCATTATCACAACTACTTTGGTGAAAAAAGCATTCCTGGAATAGAAACCCAGAAGCTTGCACAGAAGACAAAAGTTTGAACAAAAGAAACAAACACTGTCCTATTGCCTAAAATTCTGTTATTTCAGTATTTTCAGATTGGCCTAGACTAATTGGTGGCAAGCATTGTCTAACTATTAATGAGAACCTTTAGATTGGTTTCTGCCTGTAGCTTCTTTTTTCCCCACCAGAAATCAACAACTTTGCTATATATTAGTTACATGGGAAGTAATGAAATTGCAGGAAATAAATTTATTGCACTGACAACCCTGAGAGTAGTCTTCCATGAGAGGAAGTTCTGATGGGGGATTACAATAGTTATCTGTGCCCTTACTTGCACACTGGACATGTACAAATATTAAGGCAAATAAACAAAGTCAATGTGAATCAACTAGCGCTTCAAGCACTGAGTGGCTCTTGAAAGTAAAATAGATTAAAATTTCCTTTGTGTTATAACCTGGAATGAATACTTTCATCAGCCTTAGCTAACAAAGATTTGAAGAAAAAAAAAAAGTCTTAGGAATGTTTATGTTAACTCTCTGAGGTAACTCAAGAGAACCATGTCCACTGTAACATTTCTTTTCTTTACAAAATACCTTCTAACAACAGTCCTCAATGTTATTCATACTCCCATCACTAATATCTCCTCCTATGTGTTTCCTGGAAATAAAACCTGCCATTACACCCCATTTTATTCTTTCTGAAAGGTGAGATTCTGCTGTCCCAAGGCAGTCAACCTTCCAGAGCAGTTTTCTCTGGGCTTACACCCCCAAAGGTACAGATGCACAATCCAGCTTCAGCTTTTGGCCATCCAACACTGGATTAAAGCAGATACGTTAATACACTCTTGAGGAATTCTAGCATTTCTTTAGGGGATAAAAACATAAACCCTTCAAGCAATTACTTTCCTACAGAAAAACTTCATAATGTTCTATTTAGTGATGAGCTGTAGTTCCTGTGATATTCCCATCTTGTTTGCAAGAAAACTGCAGCTCTATGCCCTTGCAGCCTTCTGCATCCATCCACGATGCATCCCACCTCCTCTCACAGGCCCCTCCTGTCCTTCTCTGGCACTACAATGCTCTCCCTCTCAGATACATGCACAAACAGCCGCAAATCATCTTTTCCACTCATCCTTCACACATGTGTAGCAAGCCTACACAGAAAGCACCCACATAAAATCTCTTTTCTCCACTTCATTATAAACCCATCCTTGATTGAGGATGACTGAGTTGGCGCCTTAACACTGTTCTCCAGCTTCTTCCTTTTCTCAGACTCTAAACAGAAAGTCACAGTGTCTGGTTTTGCTTCCATTTCCTTCTATGTCCTTCAAATTTCTCAGCTCCCACTCCTTGTTGCACATTATGCTCACATTCCTTTTTAAACTGCTCCTCAGGGAAACTGCTCAGCACTGGAGAACTATGCACGGAATCCAAGTTACAAAAAAGGGAAATAAAGAGCAAAACATTTTAACACATAATTAAAACTCCTTTTAAGTAAAAAATGACTAGAAAATTGCAAACCTTTAGGAAGTTATTAAATCTAATGCCAATTGTCTTTTATTACTATTGCTTGCTTTCTTCCTAAGCACAGCCAAATGAGAATATTTTAGCTGAGGTGTAAATAAAATAGACACTAAAAATTAATAAAATCAGCTAATGCTATATTTTCATTTGTTCTAATTAATTTTCATACAAAAAATATACATATATAAGTATAAAGGACAGAAATGTGTTAAAACCCTAGTAAGCAATCTTCACTAACATTTGACAATAATCAAGAGTATTTTACAAATACTTTGCACACTACAAAAACCAATCAGATTTGCCTTCTGTATTGTATTCCAATTTTTAAAAATTTGACCTTTTATCCCATTTTGAGCTATTCACTGCACTTCTGTGCAATGTGAATATAAAATAATATTGCTAGAACTTCCCTCCCCTTTCCTCTTTGACTATAGTCATTCAAGTACAAAATACAGAGAAAATGATTACTAACTTGACTCAAAGGTCTCGATCAAACTGCCACTTTCACATTTTAAACATCTGACTTTTTTTTTAAGCTTTCATTCAGTCATGAATACTTCCCCAAGGAGAAAAATATCCAAGTGCATGCAATTGCTTCTCTAGAATGATCTGTTCTGAGATAGAAAAATCACAGCCCCAGAACAATCTTCTTTCACAAGCTTAGTCTGTTACGAATATATTCATTCACTATGTACAAGCTATTAGTTAATAAATAAATAATGTCTTAAAATAACTGTAGTAGTTTTTACTAAATGAAAAGTTTAATATCAGGTTCCACCATTCTGTAGTCTTCAAAGTTGCATCCATATATAAATTAACATACATAAAAATAATCCATTGTCTAAAAGACTGCACATCAAAACAGTACTTCCATGTCTGCTTTTAAAAGAATAGGTTTGTGACTTTATTTATACAAATTGGAACTTTATAGGGACATATACTCCTTAACCCAAGACTGTTAATGAAATAATTATTCAAAAATACGGTTTGTAACTAAGATTTCTGTACATTTTTGTACCTTTTTCAGACTATTATATTAGCTTCACCATCAGGTTTTCAGTGCTGTGATATGCAGGCTTCAAATACTGCAAAGCATGTTTACAGACAGTAAGTATTTCAATTATAGTAGCAGTCATATTATGAAAATAATTTTGGCTCAAATTTCAAAGTATCTGGGTAGTATCCATTTAAATATGATATGCTATTGTAAGCATCACACCATCTGTACAGTTAACTTTTTGCTGACAACAAATTTTAAGAAAAAATGACACATCTGAGGTGTGATCTGGTTTTATGAACTAAAGAGCAGCTTTCCCAATGTTTAAGACAAATACAAAAAAAATATTGCACAGTGTAAAACACAATTGTTTACATTCTGACTTCAATACAGTACAACTTAACCGTGAATGTAAGGAATTACCAGTTTGTATTTTAAGTCCAATTATTTGTGCCAGAAGGTCAAACATAATTTTAGAATTAAAACTAGTATGTTTAAAATGTTTACTTGTTATAGGAATTCTAAACAAACTTTTAAAAAGCTTTTGGAATCACTTTTGAGAGTCTGTAACTCCTGCAAATCAACATTAAAAGTTCTGAGCAATTCAATCCAATACTCCCTCAAAAAGCTATCAGACAGTAAGCACATTGGGAAGTATACATTTTTATTTAACATTCCTAAAATAAGCTGTATTTACATATTATATAAATGTATGAAGTCTTAATATAAAATAGAAAACTGCATTGACTGAGGAAATCACACTCCATATGGAGTTACTTACTGAAGACCATTTTTTAATGAAATTTTACAATAATTTATATAAATTATCTCTTCCAAATTAGATGATTTTTCTTTTTACTAATTCACACAATTTTGATGACTTTACAAACAGTGGTGTACATTATAAACTTAAAAAAACAGTTACAGCATCTTCCGGCGCACAACTGGCTTTGGAAAATTAGACAGTCTTTTTTTGTTCTTTCTTAGGGTCTTCCCTGCTGCATCTGTAGTTTCCTTCTGTTTGGCTTTTGTTCCATCCACTGGACTTCCAAAAGGAGAGATGAATTTTATTTCCACTGGTGGAGGTGACCAAGAACTTTCTTTTGTGGTTCTGAGAAGAAGGAAGGCATCAAATCAATTTTTCATTACTAACAGAATTTAATTGAGGAAAAAACTGACATGACAAACTCAGTTCCAAAGAAAAATGCATGGGCTTCTTTGTAGATAGAATTAAGGCAGAAAAGGCACGTAAATAACATTTGGTTTGTTTTTATTCCCTTTACTCATTGTCTGGCCAGTTCCCGCCTCATAGGAGAAACTAAACTGGAAGAGTGGGGTTTCACAAGGTGAAATAAGACAATGTAAGAGCATTGCAATGTCACCACTGCAGTAAGTATCCACCTGCCCTTTTCTATCCCCTCCCTCTTCTGTTTCCATTAGAAAACCAAACTCTTAAATAGGGAAAAGGTGCCTATTAGACCAGCAAGCTGGACAGGCTGATAGAGTGAGAGAAGACCTGCACAGCCAAGTGAGGAAGAAGTAGTTACGTGCTTAACAGCTGAATCACCAACACATTAAGAAATGCAAATAACTGTTCAAAATTTATTTCATACTTGCTTGCTTTCTTCATTTTTGGAGTTCTACCTCTCTTCAATTTTTGCTTTCCCCCAGACTCTATGGATTTGGCATCCTCTTCCTCTTTAGCTGGAACCTCCTATGTTAAGGCAACAAAAATGCTACCCATGAACAAGTTCTTACACTTCTACAGAATAATAATGTTTTTTTCATTAAGAAATCATGCCAAAGTTATATCCCAAAAGCATTTGCAAAAAAAACCCTTCCACATCAAATTATTTTACCGTTCCAAAAGTTCAAATTCTGAAATTAACAGATGACATACCAAGTAAGTTTAAAGAAAGCCACTGCGCCTTTTGTTAAAGACAAAACAGTATTTATCAATTCCTGATTTACATAGATTCAAAACTGACTTTTGTAGCTAGTTTTCATGAAGAAAAACAATAAAGTTTTAGCTGATTCATTTGAAGCTCTGTTTAGATATGTTTCCAATGAAAAAGGCAAAGCATTGCAAAGCATGATCTCAAAAAATGGTACAGAATTAAAATCAAGAACATGGGACAACTGGAGTTTTTACTTACAGCTTCTTTCACAATTCGGGAAATGCTAGCTACATTTCTTCTCCTTGACCTCAAAAGAGGGGGTGAAAAGACAAATTGAGAAGACAAATCCGGGTCTAAATCTTTGAACTGCACAGGACTGTCTGTTTTTCCAGCTGTAATGACAATGCATTGTTAGCATGCACAAAGATTACACATGAGGGACAATAATATTAAATTACAGCTGACAAATAAGAGCACAATAGCTTCCCAAAATAAAGGTCCAATCAGCTTTATAAACACCTCATGCAAAGGCATTTTTCCCCTAGTAACTGCCTCTTGAGATCCTTTCTTTTACCATAAATAGTGAAACAAAACTAAGCCACTGTAGTGATTTTACCTGCACTTACAGAATCAAAGATATTATACTCCAGAGGCATCAACAGTCCTTAAACATCTCAAAAAAATTTATCATGTACTCTAATTAAAAGACTCCTGTGTACACTGATTTCACTGACAAAGTGTACACCCGTGAAAAATAATCACATAATTAAACAGCTGTATAGTTTGTTGCAAGATGCAGCTCATCTGAACTTGGAAACTGAAGAGAATTTGGAAGCACACATCCTTTATTTCTCTGTTGAGGGGGAAGGGATGGCAATCACATATTCACAAATAATCTCTGGTTTTCAAAATCTGATAGAAATTAAGTTCCTCACAAAAATATAGCTTAAATTTAATTGCGCTGCTTAGATTGGCCTCATAATCTATTTCTACCAGAACTAAGCAGGCAGTTACACAGAGTTCAGCCAAAAGATGAAATGCCTCTTGGCAAATGTTTTCTTTTGCATGCTTACATTCTTTACAATACTTAAAGCCGTCCTCACGGTTTGTTTCCTGTGGTTTAAAAAAGAGGAATATGCCCTAATTTGCATATAAACATAATGCACCTACCTTCAAATTTCTTGGTCAGCTTTGTGAGAGGAGGAGAGAAAAGGAAAGCCTCGTTTTCCTCAGCAGACAGTTTCTGATGGATGGCAGTTCTGCGGGATCTGGTTCTTGTAACACGATCTGTCAGAGCTCTCGATGTCTGATCATGTCCTGAGGGGTTTATGTCTTGAAGCAGCAAAGGACTGCCACCAGGTCCTTGGGAGGTCTCCTCGGACATTGATCGCCTCTTCCTGCCCCGACGCCCTGTCCTTACCGTAGTCCTGGGTGTGGCTGGCTCCTCGCTTGGCTCTGCAGGTGTTTGCTCATGAGTATCCACTTTTTCTGGATTCTCCTGTGGCACTCTTCTAGCTCTTCTCTTAGGAGTATCAAGGACTTCTACCTTCCCACCTGAATGTATGTCTTCCTGAGTAGAGGTAGACTCTGGGGCTGCCAAGAGGTTTTGTGCCGCCTTCCTAGCACTTCTTCTAGGTGTGACAGGAAGTTTAAATTCTGTTTGAGGAAGCGATGATTTAGACAGATCAAGATCAGAATTTTCTGAAACTTCTGATGAACTAATCTTTCTTCTTCTGCCTCTTTTACTTGGCACAGGTGAAAGGAGTTGGTCACTAAGCTGCACCTGTTGATCCTTGACAGTATCTTCAGTAAACTGTAAATTAAAGCTTTTCAATTTTCTTGCACTTCTACTGGGACTGACTGCTGTTTTTACCTTATGATCAGTGTCAGTCTTGCTAGTTTCTGGATTTCCAGCTGAACTTTTTCCTCCTTTAGTCCTTCTGGAAGCAAAAGAAGCAATAATGCTGCCTTCAGCAAGAGGCATTTCCTCATTAGCCTCTCCTTGGAGTTCAGGTGCAGCTTCCTTTGCTCTCCTTACACCTCTTCTGGGAGTAACAGGCTGCGTACTGTCAGGCAAGTTTTGTCCATCAGAATGGCTGCTTTCTGTTTTTTCTGAATTTGACACTTTGGGTTTCCTACCTCTCCTAGGAGTAACAGGCGTCACAGGTATTTGCTCCTCTTCAGCATTTTCCTCTGTTTGGAGACTGGGAGTCACAGGCACTTCTTTTGTTCTCCTGGTACTTCTCCGAGGAGACAGTCCAAGCAGAGCTGGGCTGTCTGTCTTCAGCAGCTGCTGAGTGCCTGCTAAGAGAACACCTGGACTTCTACTCAGCTGTCCCCTTGTGCGTGTTCTTGGAGCAATGCCGTAATGATGTCTGCTGGTTTCCTCTCCCACTACTTCCAGCACAGGCGTTAAGGGAGCTTTTGCCTTCTGGAATCTAGTTACCTTTTTACCTATGGTTCCATGAATAGATTGTTCTACAACTTCAGATGTAAATTCTTTACTTCTCGTGTCTTTAATTACATCCAGTAAGTTCTCAGCAATGGCAACCTTAATAGGTTCAGGCACATATGGGAGTGACTCTGCAATATTTTGAGATTCCTGATCACCGGTTACAGTGGACACTGAGTTTGTAACATGTTCCTGGCTTTCATTATTTCCTAAATTGGTCACAGGGCTGACCTGTTCTTCTGTTGTTGTCTCATCTGGTTTAGAAGCATCTACTGATGTAGGTTCTCCCATCTCTGCTTCCCCTTCTTCTCCTTCCAGAACTAAGGTAAAATTACTCTGAGATAGAAAAAGGTCTCCATCTCCCTCAGCTGCATCACATTCACTATCTTTATTATCAGGCAAATCACATGCAAACTGTTGCTCTATATTTTCATAGCTATAATGAAGATCACTTGATGGATCTAGTTCACTATATGGTGATGTTTCAGGTGCTGGTTCTGAGGTATCTCCTATAACCTAAAGTTAAAAAAAAGTCTATTAATACTTTACTCATTACCAGACAGACTAATTTCACACTGAGCTAGATGAAACTGAGATCCCTTAAGATCACCCTGAGCATGAAACCATGTGATTTTGTACAACACATGAGAGTTTTTGTATTTGAGGCATTGAGATCAGAGCAGTCCCTGTGTGCAGTCCACAGGCTCTGGTTCTGATATTTCTGTTCAGAACTGACCATTTCCTACTGCCTATCACCAGGGAGCAGTTTTCCAACACAAGGTATGTATGCAACCAGCAGTGACCATCACATGGCAGTGCCCTCTGCACTGCTCCATAGCCAGAGTGACCCACTCTGCCTCTGACAGGGTAAAATACAATTGGCTCCCCAATGCTTAAAGCTTCAGTCATGATAGGTGTGACTGCAGCACTCAGTCAGACTGGCCAGGAATCACATCCAACAACTCAACGCTGCACTTTAAGGAGTCACTTAAATTGCATGAGATAACACATACTTTCTAAATACCTCCATCTCTTGAAGAAATATCTTGACACCAAAATGAGCTCATTACTGGAAATTCTGTTTGTGTTAAGAAGGAACAAACAATAAAGGACCTAAGCACCTAAATAATTCTGAGTTTGGTTCCCACATCTTTTTGTCATTTGGTAAATGGTGCCCAGTACAAAGAAGCTGCACTCCTGTAACTTTCTTATTAACATTAAAACTATTTTTTAAAGTCAAATAAAAAAGTTTGAATTCAAGTAAATCAAATTAATGCCTAACTATTTAAAAAAACATTTTAGGAATTTATTTTGGTTTTGTTTGCTCTCAAAGGCCTAACTTTAGACAGATTCCATTCATGTTATAGGAACAGAAAATGCAGAAGAGAAAAACATATCTGCCCTTACAACATCAAGGTTTTAACTTGTGTTAAGCAGTTCAAGAAACGGACACATTTTTGAGTGTCTCCTAACTGTCAGTAAAACAGGTCTGTCCTCAATTTGCAAACTGTCTTCTCTTTTGTAGAAAATGGGAAAATAGTTTACTTACATTAATTTCCTCAGTTTTAGGAGGATTAGAAATAGGGACTTCTTCAACTTCAGCTGCTTCAGGGTTACATTCTTCAGGTAAATCCACATACTTGCCCTCAAGGCGATTTTCAGACAGAGTACTGACCATGTCCTCACTGTCAAGGATACTTATCACAGCTAGAAGAGATTTACATAATTTTACTTAAACTGTTACATAAATGACACAAGTTTAAGCAAAAAGAAGTAACAGAGGTAGCAAGAGCCAACAATATAGTTCTCCATCCTGCCACATATATTGGGCTTTCTCCAAAAGCTAAAACTATTGAGCTGGTTTTGGCTGGGATAGTTAATCTTCTTCATAGGAGCTGGTACTGCTGTATTCTGGTTTTGTGCTGAAGGCAGTGTTGGTACCAGGGAAGTTTTAGTTACTGCTGAACAGCGAGTACACAGAGCCAAGGCCTTTTCTGCTTCTCACACCACGCCAGCAGTGAGTGGGCTGGGGGTGCACAAGGACATGGGAGGGGACACAGCCAGGACAGCTGACCCCAGCTGACATCCCATAAAATACGGCATCATGTTCAGCATAAAAGGCAGGGCAAAGAAGGAAGAAGCAGGAGACATTCGGAGTTACAGTGTTTGTCTTCCCGTGACCCATCTTCCTGTTCTCCTGGAGATGGCTGAACACCTGCCTGACAATGGGAAGTGGTGAATGAATTCCTTGTTTTGCCTAACTTGCATGCAAGACTTTTGCTTTCCCTATTAAGCTGTCTTTATCTCACCTTTAGCTCTCCCATTCTCTCCCCCATTCACCCAAGGGAAATGAGTGAGCAGCTGTGTGGGGCTTAGTTGTCGACTGGGTTTAAACTGCAACAACTACAGATCTGGTAAAGGATGCAGCCCCACAGCAAGAAAGGAGGAGGAGAAAATCAGCTGTCAAGTCCATAGAGGGAAAAAAAAAGAGGAAAATGTGGCTGGAAAGGCTTGGTAGATAGTTTCTTCAGTCTGAATACTGAGGATGTACCACCTTTTAAAATAGTAAATCAAGCAGCAGATCCCATGGCACACAAATTGGTAGTGGTGTACAACACTGAAATAAATACTGGTCTCTCCTTATAATACTTTGAGTTCTACCAGAATCTCAGTATTTTGATCAAGAACAAGAAGATTCACTATGCACTTTCTACAAGGACTTTCTTGAAGGAGTGTATCTTCTCTGGAGCTTAATGAAAGTTAGCAGTAACATGCTACTACTATTTCAGTCTGAGACACCTATAGTGGTATGGCAAACTACACACTTCACTTGAGGAGCTCTGCTACTTTAACACACAGAACATTTCCAACATACATTCACTGTCTGCCTCCGGGGATTCAGAGAGCTGTGGATTTGTTGCAACCAGTATGGCTTTTTCTTCTGATGAAGAGGTCATTTCGAACTCCTGATAGGTTGTTTCACTTCATGAACAGAAAGAGAGAAATTCATCATAAAGCTTGAAAACAAACCTTTAAAAGCTTTACAAGTTACTTTCTCACTGTAAAATCTTCATGTTTCAAACCAGAAAAAATACAAGAAAAATTAGAAATTCCTCTATCAACATATTCAATTTGAGACCCAATTTGTAATTCACTTCGTAACGCACTTTATGCAACAAATCAAGTACTTAACATTCTTTCCAGCTATCTAATACTAAATAATAACATAACAGATGTGTATTACAGAATAATGTATTATTTGTCTTCTGTGGAAAGAGGGCAACTACAATAACAGAGGTTCAGAACCAACTGAACAAAAGTCTGTACAGGTGAAAGTTACCACTTGAAATTAAGGGTTCTCTCATTGCTGACATTCTGTCTTTCTGACTAAGCAGTTCCAGCTTTTAAAGTACCTGGTGAGAAAATGGCTTCCCTTTCCATAAACAAATAGATGCTAATTGAGCACATACAGAAAACAGAAATTAAGTGTAAAAAATACTGTCAGAAAGCATTCAAATTCCAAAATAAACCCACTGAAGTTACAGGAATCTCAGGATTAATTTTTAACTACACAATTTTCAGAAAAAAACAGGGCTTATGTTCACAGTATCTGCTTAGTAACTCTCAAACTGTAACAAGGTCTGTATAGACTCTTGAGTGGAGTCTTTATCATCATACTTTGGGGTCTGCAATGATTTGAGAAAAAAGGCTCAAACTGACAGCCAGTCAATGTGCATTACATTCACGCCAGATTACTTTTGCTCAGAGACAGAATGGAATAGACAGACACTTATATATAAGAACACAGGAAAGAACTAATCCCAGGTCAAAATCAGTTTTCAAACACAGAAAAGCCAGCAGCTGTATGTTGTGTGAACCCAAAGATGTATCTACTTCATAAGCTCACCCTTCATTTCCAGCCCCAGAAGTAGCAGCCTCAGCAGCTTTAAACACCGATTTATCATCCTCAGGAAGAGTACAACAGGTAGCATTTGATTCTTCCACAAATCCTACAAAAATAAAAAGATGGATGACTTTCCTGTTGCACTCAACATGACTTCTTTTAAACTGCTCATATGAGTTTAAAGTGATCCTTTATGCATTTCATCTAGGATAGGCAGTTAGCAAAATAATGCTCCCAAGACTTCAAATGCACAGGTCTGAGTTCTTCTTTCCAGTAGAACAAGAAGCCTGATGCACAATTTCAGTCAAACAATGTAAAAAAACCTGCAAACTATTGAAGTACCCCTAAAGCATAACCAGAAGCCCAAGCTTTAAACATGTATCCCTCTTAAAATTCCCACAAATCACTGCTGCCTTTCAGCTGCCACTACACACAAAAAAATGCCAGCCAAGGAAAGTATACATTCATACGTCTAGGATACCTAAGAAAGGACTTAAACCATAGAGGTAATTTTAAAAGCTTAAGGCACTTGTGAAAACTCATCAATAAACTGCTGCACTCATCACTAATTTAATCTTCTGAAGACATTTTAAAAACTCAGAAACTTAGGGTTATCACAGGATGAAACACACCTGCTTCTTTTCTTGGTTCTGAAGGATCTGGTTGTTTCATCTGGAAAAGTTTATCTTCGACCATTTCACTTTCTTCCTCTTTTTCCCATTCTTGAACATCAGCTGTTTGTTCAGTGGAAGAATTAGCTGGTTTAGCAGCTATAAAGATGACATCATCTTCAAAATCACCAGGTGATTTTGCATCATGATACTCCAAAGTAGTCTGGTCTGATCTGACAGAGAAGTTACTATTTTCTTTGCTGACATCCATCTTCTCCAAATCACCTCCAGGCATGCTTTCCAAAGACTCCTGCAATTCTGCACGATCACCCCCAGGATTGCTCAGAGTAAACAGAGTTGGTTTCTCTCTACTTTCAGACCAAGCATCCTCCATCAAGCCATGATGATGCTCAGATGAAGCTCCAAATAGTGCTTTATCATCTTCTGTCACCTAAAACAAAAGTTCAGATCAGCAAAATGAGTCTGCTTTTTGTCAAAGCAAAACAAAAAACCCCAAAAAATACTGATATTTCTAAGTTACACATGACCCCTTAGAGAGGCAATAAATTTAATTCTCATTCTAGCACTGTCTTAGATTTAAGGCTGAATGTAAAAATTAATCACATTTTAGATTGCTTATTGAGTTTCCACGACATTGAAGAATTAAGATGAAGTCAGTCTTGCTCATAATGTCACCTCAAGGCTCTTCACTGGCCTTACTAGTGTGTTTTCAGGAAGACAAAGCTTTGCCTAATAAAATCCTAACTCAAGATTTCTCTATTTTATGCTTGCCCTTTCAACACACATGCACTACTAAAATATGCTGGTGTTCAACTATGCCTGTGGCATGGAACAAGTAAATTAATCTGGCCATAGTGCCACAATTAGTAAGAATTTCATACAGGAGAGAGTGCCTCTTGTTACAACTGAGTAGCTCCTTGTAACATACATGAGCTACTCACACATGGGATAGCAGCACGTGCCTCTGTTGTGCCCCTGATTTGGGTACATTATGCTGGCAACTGTCTGATGGGCTGAACCACAGAATCCAGCTACACAACTCCAGGAGCAGAAGGGACCACAGCTGGTCAGATTGGACCCAACGCATTTGAAAACTACACCGATGTTTTATCCCTGGTCCAAGGCAAGAAGCAAACTCAAGAACTTTAGGGCTCAGAGAACAGAAAACACTACAGGTTCCCTTCATCAGGAGTCTCTTTTTACAATCATTTAAGTAAACCCAACACTGCAAAAAGACAGGTTGAAAATCAATGTAGCTTTTTGACTTTTGTTGCTTTCCCAGATATTCAATTTGCAAAATTTAGCAAACCCAAACAAGAAGCTGCATCTACATTCCTTACCTTCCTACAACACTACCATTTGAAAAGGTACAGCTGAAAGCTGAACTAACGTTCTGAACAACCAGAGGTCCTAACAACATCTGAATAAAAACCACCAAGGTCCCTGATGTTTGTTAAGAATATGTTCCTGCAGGAACATGATGCTACAGAAGGTCTAGCATAACACAATCTTTTTTTTGACCAGATTCTGCCATTCTGATTCACAATCCAGATTCTCAGCATAAGGAGTTTGGGCAAACTTTAAAGTCAAAATTAAATCACAGCATTATCTGCAAAACTCACTAACTGCAGCCCAGCTTACCCCAAGAGTCCACTTTGCATTCGAGCTCTCTTCCCTGAAAGATATTCTAGGTTCCTTTGCTCGTAGAGGAGGAGTAACTGATCGTCCTGGGGATGCAGAGGGAGTTGCTAGGGGTGTAGTGCGAAGGCTGGACCTGAGAATAGACTGAGGAGTAAACCCAGGAAAACCAGAAGATGTAGCCAAAACTTTAGCTCTCTAGGAAAAGAAATACAAACATTTAATTTAAAACCAGTTACACCTTCAAAACGGAAGACTGTACTTACATTACAAAAATTAAATTAGCTTAAATTACGAACTGGATTTATAGCATCAGAAAGTTTTGCCTCTGCACTGTTTTTTCCAAAAATACCTACACTTTAAAGACAAAAAAGCATGCTTTTTATATTTCCCTTGGTTTGTCTTTGAAATGCCAACAAAACAGAACTTATTTTTCAAAATTACTTCTTCAAGAAATAAGGATATAACATCTTGTTTTCTGCAAGGTTATCTCTTATCCCAGTAATTTCTGCAATTTCTACACTGCTCTTATAAAAGGCACACAACTTCAATTTTCCTCTGCACTGCAGCATTTTCAGCTGCTGCATTTGACAGCAATTCTGCAAAGCAATAGTCACAGGTTTTTTTTTTACTAATTTATCAGCTCCACACAAGAGGAAGTGACACTGCTGTAAAAACACCTACATATCTTCATGTAGAAACATTCAGGTATTCTTAACTCAGATTACTTTACAGTACTGAAAGGGTTTCAAAAGAGGAGGATGAAGCTAGTTCATTGGTACTTCATAAGAAAAAGGTGTAAAGATGGAATTGCTCCATACAATAAATTTATTTCACAAAGCTGTGGGACAAGATGTCCACTGTGATCAACTGAGAACTAAAGTTTCCTGCTTAAAAACTGTTCCCAGCTTACTGCTTCCAAAAGGACTGTGTATACAATAACTACCTGCATACTGGAAATTTCAATGCAGAAGTGTTTCTGCTAAATACTTCTGTGATTTCACTTAAAACAAACCTCAGAAGTTTTTTGGTTTGGTTGGTTGCTACTGACTTTTTAAAATACAAACCTTGACCACAAGAGGAGTTTCCAGTAAATTCAGCTCTGATGCTCTTGGAAGATTCTTTTGGGAGCTGGAGCGATGTGTATTTGATCTCAGGGGGCTGGATGCCACGGAAGAAGTAGAAGCTCTGCATGGGGACTGCTGGCTCTCATCCTGTGCCACAGAGCGGGAAGGAACAGGACGAACCACCAAATCCAGTAACCTGTTAAAACACACAATTTAAACTAGGAACATAAATAAATGAAAAATACCATGCTGTGATCATCTCAGATGATGCAGAACAAAAACACTGGATGAACAAGAAATACAACCTCACGACTGGGGGTGATCTATCAGTCCCACAAACAAGTGACAGGCACTTTGGGGCGTTTTTTCATTATATCTTTACATTTCATATCTAATTTCCTAAAGCCCTGCCTCTGACATAAGAATACGCCAATTTTAAGTTGCACAAATGACCTAATTCTCAGCATTCTCATCTACATTTCAATGCAGGGATCATTTCAAATTCTCCATTTAATTTTGACCCTAAGCTGACTTTTGACTAAATGCAAGAGAATCCTTGGTAAACCAAAGAAGTATACACTCATGCACACGTATTTACATGATAACACCTTTTTGAAATACAGTCTGTAGTTCTACTATACCTTGAACATTTTTGAGAAAGTTTTGTAATAGGTGTCCCAAGAAACGCATCAGGCAACTCTGCAGCAGGAAGAGGATGTGTACCGACTGCTGGCTCTGAAGTTCTAGGACTAGAAGGAAAACAAAAACGTAACTGATTTTCATTCCCTCCAAGTCCAGCTATACCAGAATTCAGCTTTATTTGTCCATATCCCATGTAAGACAATCATCCGACAATTACAAGCCTCTTCTCCACTCTTTGTAAAGATTCTGCTTATTTTTAAATAACCAAGCAGGAAGTGGTAAAAGATTACTATATGATCTCACAAACAAGTCTATAAAAGTCAGTACACCAACAGCTTCATGGTAGTGACAAACAGCTTGAGTTTCAGCTGTCTTAAACGCTGTAAACACGTGCCATAATGTAAATACATGTATTTGTATAGAGAAGATTATCATAGCAGAAAAACTCTCCAAAAACTACTTATGAGGAATTGATTCTTAAATGTTATATACTATATGCGCAAAAAAGCAAAACAAAGCTTTATTCACATGCATCTTCCCACCAAAATACTAACGCAATTCAAATAGAATTCTCTTTCTCTCCCCCTTCCACTCACTCTCTCCCTCCCTCTCCAAAAACGTAGCTCAAGGCTAACGTTTTTAAAAAGCTGCTTACCTATCATGTTGTGAGATATTTGTTTTCTGCTCATTTCCTAACCATACTTCCCCAATTTTGGACAACACTTTACTGATGAAAGTTGCTCTTGTATGTACATTTCCTGCATTAGCCTGCCTCGTTACTGTTGATAAAGGCTTTGGCCTTGGCACTGTAAAGCAAGAGGGAAGAATATCAGCCCTGTGTAACCAAAGGGATGGCTGGCTGTACATCGTATTTCCCTTCTCTAAAATTACCTTCTCGTAGGACCGATGAAGGCAAACGGTACGGCTTGGCTCTCTCTACTGCCAGCTTCCTTTGAACTGTGGGAAGGACCTTGCCATATTGGTCTAATAGAGAATTTCTGGCAACTGCTCTCTCTCTCAGGCGAGGATCACGATCATTCTGACAAAGGAAATGTGTAAAGCACGACATTAACAATCTACAGAAGTTCATTGCACAGAACTATCTCTGCTCCTTCTAACTAGGGCCTACATTTGCTCTACAGCTACAGGAGAACACCTCTGCTGCACACAGCAAGTTCCACCCAGGAGCACACATCAATTTCACCAGTTTCAGTTTTAGCAAAGTGCAAGGAAGACTAGTTAAAAAAACCAAAATGTAAAACCCAGAACAACTCTGAAACTCGCAACTAAAACCCACAAGGCAAATTTTACCTGTGGAGCATCTAGACTGCTCTCAGGTAAAAGCAAGATATAAGACATGACACACACAACATACTCTTCATTCCACAAAAACAATTAACACAACTTCCATGGTCTAAACCATACATAACAGAGGGATGTGAGGAACTGAATGAAAAGACAATATACATATTTATTCCTCAGATGCAAACAAACTTTTTAAACTGGAGTCAACCATGGTCTGTAACATTAAATTCATGATTTAACTCAGCAGGATGTCTACCCTTACCGTCAGATTGGCCTTCATGGACTGATTCAGCTGGAGTGCTGGGATGTAGTTGGCACGCTGCAGATGGTGCACTAAAAGGAATTCATGATTCTGAACACCAGCATTGGTCTGTAAAAACTTCTCCAAACACTCCTGCGAGAAATAACACGTTTCAAACATCTACTACAATTCTGCCTCTTCTCTTGCCAAAGAGACAATTAAGATTTTCTTGGTTCTTCTCCAAACTCACTTTTTCCGTGTCTGTGAAGGGCAGCTTCAGCAAATCCTCCATGAGCCCCATCTCCTGACAGATTTCATACATGTGCTTGAGCAGCTCTTCTATGTTTAACTTCGTGGTGTGCTGCTGCAACAGACCCCAAGCCTCCACCATGCACCTGGAGGTAAGTTTTCGGACATGGAAAAGAATAGGAACACTAGAGCCACAAAGATGCCCCACAGTGATGCTATT
>VXAD01001010.1:0-28731 GCA_013399195.1 Dicrurus megarhynchus
ACTTAACCTGTCTCTCTGTCACTGTCTCCCCCCTTTCCTATTTCTCCTTCTCTCTCTTTCTCTCCCCCCTCACACTTACTATTCAATAAAACCCATACTACTGACTTTCAGCATATGGTCCCTTTTGCACCTTAATTTGGGCAGAGGCATCTCTGTAACAATAACCGGATCTTAACATACCATAGTTAGTCACTCACATCTGGAAATATTTGATTTTTTAACAGAGAAACATACATCAAAAGCCTCAAAATACTGTTTCTTTATCCTGAGATATTTTTTACTGATCTTTCCCCTCTTTTTCCCAGTCCTGTTTCACTGATGCTTGCAACGGTCAGACAACCTGACTTAAAATACTGCCCCTAGTACTTCAAATTCTGTCTTATATAGACCTTTGAACTGCGTTAAAAAACACAGTGTTCACAATCCCAGTGGTCTCTTGCAGCTTTTTAGGCTAGATACCAAACCCTGCTATCATCATCATAATTCAACTAGTGATTGTAACCATGGGATATTTTATTTTAAATTATTGTGGAGTACGCACAGTCACTGTCACCTAGGAGATGCTGAATGAGTAGGAGTTTAGCCACAGATGATTTTGAAAAGTCGTACTTTCCAGAGTGAATCAGATGATCCTTGCTTTAGCTGAAAGGTATCCATGTGACTAGTGAAAAATAAAACATTTGATATAATCTCTTCTGAAAATATAGTTGATCACAACTGTGATCACATCTGGCATTTTAAACACTAGTAAAAGGAGTTGTGTATGAGCAGAAAAGAGAAGAACAGTGAAAAATGGAGAAGTAACACAAAGGCTAAGGAAATTACTGAAATCCCAGTTACTTAACAACTAAGAAGTAAAATTTATGTTTCCTATATATAATTATGTAGCTATTACCATGAGTGCTGTGCTCATAAAACCACCAGTGAATAAAACAGAAAGAAAAGTGTCAAAACCAGAAAGAAAGTCATCTGCCTAGATACAAACTCTTGGAAGTGGGGGGAGGCATCCTTTAAAACAGGGTCTATTATAAGCCTAAAAAAGGTCATATGAAAAGTGTCTTGCTTCTCTAAATAGAATGAAAAGGTGGAGGAAAAAACAGAGGCAGTAAGCTTAGCTGTGTGCATCAACACAAACATTACCTGACGGATAAAGCTTTGTCTACTGCCCCTTAATTAAAGGAGCTATCCTAGAGTTTTCTTAGATCAAAGAGAGAAACAAAAAGCAAACTATATGGGGAGAGAGAAAACAATAACATCTTTGTTTCCTTCTTGAAATTTACTAGGGCAGCCACTGTTTTTACTGCAGTCACAGGCCTTTTCTATTTACAAATTCAAAGGCCAGTGCTAAACTTTAAAAGATGCTTGTGCCAGGTTCTGTTTCCAATTACCTGCACACTGTGTGGTTTCCCAAGTCGGGTTTCTGCTGAAACTGTAATCAGTCTTAAGTAAGTAATATCCACAAATGGCAGCTCGGATCAGCAGGCCCCCAGCAGCCCCATCCTGCCTACAGGAAAACACTGTCTTCACTATCACAAGAACCCAGCTAAACTTAGACACATTCAGCTTTAATTCAGACGTAGGCCGGCTACTCAGGAGAAACTTGGCCCACAGATATGGGGGGAAACTGTTAACGAGTATTCTTTCTGTAGCACCTCTTTATGAGTTTTCCCTCTTCTCAAACAGCTTGCAGTGGTGAATCTAAGAGGCTACACAGGATGCTTGAGCACCCAGAAGAAACAATTTGCCCTGTTTGCTAAATCCCAGTATCTGTAAAGGATTTTGAGCATAGAGACCTCCAAGTCTCCAGTTCTGAAAGGAAGAGGAATACGCAGAAGGACTGCTGAAAGCCACTCTTTCCATAAGCAGGTTGTGCCCTTGAAACGGAGCAGAGTTCTCCTGCTAGCTAGTTTGGATGAAGAGAGTTACCACACTGGCAAAAGGAACTGGTGTTTCTCCATACTTTGTTTTGAAATTTTAAACCAGAGGTGCTGTGGCAATCACCAGCAGCTGGCAGAGGCAAGAATTGACTGTTCAGTGAACTACACCACCAAAAATATTTAGTGTCTTTACACAGGGATGGCTAGTGCATTTTAGATATCCTTACAACCTTAGATCCTTACAACTGTACGTGGAAAGACACTGGCAGAGGTGTCCCAGAAGCAGTTTTTCAGGAAGCACAGATCAGCATTGTTCTCTTGACTTCACATATCTAGACTTGCAGCCCTTGACAAGACCTATGAATTCTAATGGAAATGCAACCCTTTCCAGGGAATGTGTTTGGTTGGCTCTTTTCTCCCCTCTATTAGGGACTTAATTTTATTACATTTCTTCCTTCTTTTTTTTATTTTCTGACAGAATTCTAAATTCTCTGAAGTTTACAAAAAGAAAAACTTCAACACTGTAATGAGATTTTACTCTTTCAGGATTTCATTTGGAAGAGAAAAAAAAGGAGGTCCTACCTGTTTTAACTCATGCAAAGGACTCTAATGACCTGTTCAGTACTTTCGATTTAACTTTTGAGAGTTAAAATAAAAACATAAAAACATAATCAAAAATCTTGAAAATTTGAAGTGAAAAAGTTGAAAATTGAAGATTTGTAACATTAATTATGTGCAGATGGCAAGGCACTCAACATCATTTCAGATAAAGTCTCTCAGAAGAGACTGTGAGGAAGAACACTCTTTCATCACACTTCTCTCCAGACTATGTGTCCTTCCCAATATAAAATACAAGGGCAAGAGATGAAGGTGGAGGAATAGGCACAGCAGAGGTATTACCATTAGCAAACTGTCCGTGTATTTACTCACCTGGTTCCTCCACCACAGACATCTGTGCATCTACAGAAAGGCAGGCATCCCACTGCCTTTTCAGAGCCCAGGAATGATGCTGCAGAAGGCCACAAGCAGGGACAAAAGTAGGAAGAGTTTCACTCCATTTTTATTCTGGTTAGATTCACAGGAAGAAAATCTTCTGTTCACATGGAGCAAATACAGTAAAAAGTTGTAACAGTAAAATGCACTCCACTGTATTAGCCAATATTCCCAAAGTCCTTTACTGAAAAAAAGAAATTATTTCCAATATCTAATAGGTTGAATGACCTTTCTCTCCCTCCCCACCCCCACTTTTCTCTTTGGAGAAAACTGAAGCTCTAACAGCTTTTTCCCAGTAATAAATGAAACTTTATGCCAGAACCAGAAATAAAACTAAGTTTTCTTAATGTCTCTACTTCCTAATGCAAGAGCAGCAGGAACTAATCATAATTCCACTGTTCAATCATTGCCCATAGAATTATCTTTTTCTTTTTTAGACTATGTGCAAGTATATGTAAGAGTCAAAAAAATATTGACAGGGAACTATTTCCCAGGTGGTCTGCACCTATGATTTCTTCTCGTTAAGAATGCTTCACTCAAGCCCCTTTTTGCTCCCATGTTCTCTCCCCACTTGCTGCCATGCACCACGGCACAGCAGAGTTCCTGTGCAGCACTGTGGAAGATGAACTGCTGCAGTCACTCAGCTGGCTCCTTTGCCTTTTTTAGTGCCCCCAGAAAGTTCAAAGAAAAGTCAACCTGTTGCCTGAATCCCCTCACATTTAAACTGCACATGAGGAAGCCCTAGGTCTGATGAGGGGACCTACACTCCAGCTGTTTCAAATACAGTAGCAACATCAAGGGTAGCCAGTGAAAATACTCATTTTTTCACTGCCCCTTCAAAAATAACTTTTACAAGTTCTTTTTTACCACATGTAAGCTGAGCTTTTTTCTTGACTCTTGGGAATGAAGGGCAACCTTGTAATTTGAGTAAGAGGAAGCCTGGAAGTGTGCTCTCCCTGGAGACCCACAAAGGAGTAACAACTGAGCTGCTGTGCCTCTCTTGTTTTTGGGAGAGGGAATATACAGCTTTGCTCTTTTCTGCAGGCACTGAGCCAGGCAATCTGCTCAGGAAAGCAGTGGGAGCCAGGACAAATTCTGTTCCCCATGGCCTTCCAGTTGTTGCTTACAAGGGAGCATGAGGTGAGCAGAGACTTCTCCTTCCTTCTTGCCTGGAGGCACAATGGCCCTTGCTAGACTGGGATAAAAACGTGTTACAGGCATATGCAGTGATATGTATTTGACATACACCTGCACACTGACAACCTGCTCAGAAAGTCTGATGTAGCCATGACAGCAGGTATGATGAGTTAAATGATAGGCTGGGCTCCTTCCCATCAGTGTGTCAGCCAGATGAGTAAGTGACAGCATGGACTTTTTATGGACCAGGCTTGTCAAACAAATATTACATACGCACTACCATCATACCTTTATACTCCAGCTCTGTCAAAGGCAACCCAGAGTTGGACACAGACAGAATCTACATTTAAATAATACTGGATTAATTGAAAAAGCACTTAAGAAGGAGATATGATGATTAATTAAGGGGTTTCTTTCAATTTTTCTTTCAGTAAGTATTTTGAAATACTTCATTTATTTTAGGATAGGGTGATAGAGTACTGCACCTCCAAGGTATGTTACTGAATCACACAGTCAGAATCAGTATGTGCTTTCAGTAGATACACAGGGGCACAGAACTACAGTAAGAATGCAAAGGAGAGAGGTTCATCTCTTAATTAGCCCATGGAAGTTCCTGCACCGCGCTGCTCCCAGTTCAGGAACTCTCTCATGAACCTGCATGATTTTGTGTTTTCCTCATAGTTTGAAATGTATTTTTAAGAAGACTCTCTGCCTGTCTAGGACTTCATTATGATCTAAAAAGAGACAGGCAATGACGGAAAAACTTTATTTTCCTTATTTGAGCCCCCTAAAGTTATTATTAATCTCAGCTTTTATTTCTCTAGTTCTAATAAAGATTCTAGGTTTTCCTTTAATTAGAAAAATATGGGAGAGACAAATAATCCATCATTGCAGATGACAGATCCATTTACCTGTGCAGTACGGGTAAAAATTCCTACAAATTTTCTACTGTCAAACTCTGCAATGATTTTTCACATGTGCAAAGAACTGCAAAGCAGCAGGTCGGGGAACACAATGGGATAAGACATGGAGATGGGGCTCATCATGACACAGGAAAAAAGAACCACCTTCATCTGTAAAGCACCAACAAGTTGTCACTAAATTAGTCCCCGATCACTGAGATAATGGTTTCTAAATGGTGTGGGAATTGACTTTATTCTGCAGCAGTTTGTGTTCTTTATTCCTCAAAGACCTTCTACCTGGTCGATACTTTAACCCTGCAGTTACTTTTTCCTGTAGCTGCAGTTCTGCAGTGACTAAAAGCTCAGGTAAGCTTAACAAAAGGTGCAGAACTCTTGCCTTAAGTCTGCATCATGACTAATTAATTGCTCACAACTTTCTCTATTTCCTTAGGAAGTGAACAGCTCATGGTTCCATTCTGCCAAAAAGCAGATAGATTAAGTCTTCCACACTTCATCTAAAAATTTAGGGCTGTATTAAGGGAAAAAAATTTCAGGCTATGGAAGGAAAGTTTGCCTCCTGAGGAAAGAAGTTTCAATGATTTCCAATAGGTAATATTTCCAAATTCACAGACACCCTGTGTTACCTATTGAAATGTTTGAGTAGAGAGACAAATACATAAAACCTCCAAAGGAAAAAAATATTATGAGAGAGGTAAAAAAAGAGAAGACTGCATAGGAAAAAAAGATAAAGGAAAAAAACAGGTAAAAATGAAAAACAGAAAGTAAAAAAAAAAAGTTTGAAAAAAAAAGAGGAGAGAAAGTCATCACCTTCAAGACTCTCCATGTACAAGCTGCTCAGCAGGGAATTCGAGAACTGGCACTTCCAGCACAGGGAGAGAGCACAGCAATGAAGGGCATGGCACAAGACCACCAGGCGTGTATTGTTTCCTCTCTCCTTCCCAAGGACTCCACACCAGGACAGCTGTCATTCAGAGGATGCTCATTCAGCTCCTTCTTGCCACTGCTCACTGCCACAGTGACCTGCCAGGCAGGTGTCACTGCTGTCAGGCACAGTCGTGCTCCCCTCCCTCTGCCTGAGCTTGCTCACCAGCAGCTGCTCCTGTTGGGATTTGTGAGACACAGATCCTCTTCACCCTCATTTTAAGAAGCCTGCAGGTACTGCCACATTTATTGCTCTCCTGACCTACTTTCAGCCACATGCTGTTATTTAGCCCAGGACTTCTTTCTCTTAACTGCTGCCTTGATAATGCAATCCTGAAACAGGAATGGAGTTTGTTTCTAGGCATGGCCCCAGCACTAACAGCTACTGATTTGAGTTTCCTTTGTCCCCACCCATGATGGGTACATCTGTCCATAGGCTGTAAACTCATGTTTGATGACACTGTTGTTTTGTTCACTTGATAACTACTCAGTATGACATGGGAGTTCACAGCTGTACGTGACTTCCCTGTTTGCACAGTGTAGCAACTGAAGATTTGTCTTTCCAGCGAGACTTCTCTGCCTTCAAGGGAATACAGGTCAACACCATCTGCCTGCAGATGTTTCTATATGAAAACTTATTGTGAGTTTTGAATACATGGACACAAGTGATGCATTATACCTAGAAACAGGTAACAACAGGGGATTTTGTGTGCCCAAACTGAGAGGCCCTTGAAATCCAAATCCTTTGTGCTATAATTGTTGGGTTTAGCATTTCAGAACTGGAAAATTAATCATGGCACAGGTTATTTGACCCAGCCACATAATTTACTAGACTACACCTGAAGCTTGAGCCTGGGGCCTAAGCATCCTGAATGATATAAGTGCAAAATGTTCAGTGAATCAAGCAGGAGTATGTACTTGAGGTAAAACTTCATTGCCTCTAAACTTCTCGATGTGTAGTTCACAATACAGAGAAAAATTACAGAGTTAAAGAATTTATATTCTAGTGAAGAAAAAACCCCTAAAACACATTCAAGTGACTGACTGTTCAAGTCTTATTCAAGCAGAGCTTTCCTTTTTGTTTTCCAACGGAGGTCCCCAGTGATTTTATAACAGACTCAAAACTCTGGGGCTAAATGGAAAGTTCTGATAATATATGTTTGGTTGAGCTATTCCAGATTTACCCTGGGTTAATCAGCAGCAAAACTTGTCCCTTCTTAAGAAAATGTAAGAATGCTTGCATGTTGCAACAGATAAGGAAATAAAAGAAATGACAGCAAGTCCAACCCCATGTAGTCTATGAATCTTGGAGTTTTCAAACAGGTCATATGACCTCATGTCAAGCAAAACATCTGATGAGAAAATAAGTAGGAGACAAAGCAGGGAATTTAAATTGTGTTTTGATTCTGCTTTTACTTATGCTGCTGTAAAGCTACTCCAGCCAAAAATCTGACACGTGTGACACAATACAGGAGAGTATCCTGGAAAAACCTACATATAACTTTAATAAATGAATAATGCACTTTCACATACTGACAAGAATGGAAAAAAAAAAAAGGAAATAAAAGTTAACTGCAGTATATGCTAACCTGCACTTAGGAAAATGCTTTCACTTCAAAATATTTCAAGTTCCAAACACCCAGGGCACTGTGAAATTAAAATATTCTATTTTTTTTTTGCTTAGCCTTAGAAACATTTCCTAAATATTTACCTGTGTGATGATTTATATAATTTTGTCTTTGCTTTATAAGAAAAAATATAATACCATTTACTGATTGGATGCATAACAAAGAAAAAACAACAATTACCCAGAAATCCCTAAGGGGGAGCATAAGCTTTTTAAAAAGTATTTATTTCATTACAACATAAGCTGGAGTACATAAAAAGCTTTACCTATATATGCTTCAAAAATGAAACTATTAATACATCAGTTACACATATAATTCACCTGAACTGTGAACAGTGTCTAAAGAATTTGCATTAGTTAATCTGTTGAAAGTGGCAGCATCGACATTGTTATTTCATGATTTCACAAATTTTTCCAGGGTTTATCCACTAAGACTCAAAAGCAAAGCAAGAGACTCCTGCAAAAGATAGCTTATTAAACACTGAGATGGTTTGAGAAGGATTGCAGGTGCAAAATGGTAAGACTAACAATGTAATTGGTAAAAACTTAGCCTGTTTAAGAAATATTTGAAAAAAAACCTGTCCCTATAGTCATCACTGCCTCAAGTACCAACTCTGGTTTCCCTCCCCTGCTATTTGTTTCAACTGGATATAAAGCAGGTACTTTTGACTCCAAATTCATCTCTTCCCTTCTATCCCTAACTCCCATTTTTTTCCCTTGAGTAATTTATGAAAGTTAGTCTCCAAAATAGCCTGTTGTTTAGTTTAACCCCAGCCGGTGGCTCAGCCCCACTCACTCCTCCCAGTGATTTGGGGGAGAGAATCAGAAAGGGGAAAGCGAGAAAACTCATGGGTTGAAAAAAAGAGAGTTTAATAACCAAAGCAAAAGCTGCACCCGCAAGCAAAGCAGAACAAGGAATTTTTACACTGCTTCCCATGGGCAGGCAGGTGTTCAGCCATCCTCAAGAAAGCAGTGCTCCAGCACACATAGAGATGACTTAGGAAGACAAACTCCATCACTCCAAATGTCCACCCTTCCTTTTTCTTCCCCCAACTTTATATGCTGAGCATGAAAACATATGGTCTGCATTATCCCTGTGATCAGTTGGGCTCAGCTGTCCCAGATGTGTCCCCTCCAAAGCCCTTGTGCACCACCAGCCTCCTCACTGGTGGGGTGGGGTGAGGAGCAGAAAAGGCTTTGGCTCTGTGTAAGCCCTGCTCAGCAACAATGAAACAATCTCTATTATCAGCACTGTTTTCAGCACAAATCCAAAACACAGCCCCATGCCAGCTACTGTGAAGAAAATTAACTCGACCCCAGCCAAAACCAGCACTCCTGCTGATTCCTAATACCAGTGGGTTCATTCCAGCAGCTCTCGCATACAGTAGGCCAAAACAAATGAAAAGTGTGTGATTACATATTCTGAGCACACAATTTTACTACATTTGTGTGTCAATCTCTGCTTTTAGTAGCAGTAATACAAAGTCAAAATAGTTCCAGTAACCTAGTAAATGCATGGAACTATTACAAACTTGCACTACATTATCTCAGAGTAGGAGTTGAGGCAGCAAACAGGCAAAAACATACTTTGCTACAATAGTACTCGGACTCATACTGATAACAGCCAAACAGAGCTGTTCTGTTAAACTAGCACCAGTCTGGTGTGCGAAATAACAGCAGAAAAAAGAGAAATTAGTAAAATGCTTTTTACTACAACTGCTCAACACTACCACCATTTCCCCTTCTTGTGTTTTCTTAAGTTTCCCAGGATCAATGCTACTGGGAAAAAAAGATGCCCAAAGATAGGATTCTGTCTAGATCTGGATTCATTCAAGCAGAAAACACTACATATCAGTCCAGACACAAAGCACCGGCACCACTGTTAAGCTTTGTGATAATGAAGGTTAACACATCTATGGAGCAGTCAATGGAATACATGCTGTAAATCAGGAAAAGCAATAGCCACTCATGAATAGTGGTAATTGGGATACAGCACTCTGAGAGCCAATCAAACAGCACAGGAGAGGTATGGCTTTCATGTGAATAATTTATTCTTTCATCACTTTATATTTTACCAGGTATTTATTTACAAAGAAACTTTTTGTGGACAGAATTTACACCAGGGACTGCACAATTTTAGTCATTACTAGGGTGACTAACCCCGTGTTGTGTAACAGTGCCGCTTTTGATCAAACAGGGTTATTCTTTTGCAAATTTTTTTTTTTACTTAGTTTCAAGTGTAAACAGAATTTGTACACGTTTTTGCTGCAATTAATTTCTATTTTACGGAACCAATAGATAGAAACAGTAAAGTTTCATCTGTTATTAGCACTTCTTTACTGAAGTTGGGATTTAGTTTCAGATTCAATAAAGGCCTTGGGCATTTCATTGTTAGGTACTGCAGTGCCTCTTTACTAAGGTGGCACCCCTGAGAAGAATCCAAATTACCTGCTTGGCCTCCCAGTACAGTGCATGGAGCACCTCACCTCAGACTGGTAACCCAAAATACAGAGCCTACCTGCAAAAGCTTTACAAAGAAAACTTGCCCAGTTGTAACAACTTGTACTAAACCTATGCTGAATTACCCATCCAGGAGGTGGGGCCTGGAATCTACTCAGAACTCAATGTACAGGAGCCTATGTGTATTTGGAGGATTTGCATGAAGCTCACCCTTGAGAAAGAGATGCAGGAGGTGGTCCCAATGTACTTCTCCTGAACAGCCATTGAGACTTGAGAACACACACACACACAAAGCGCAAGGCCTCAGTTCAGTCCTTACTCAGCTTAAGGTAATTCAAGCTCTCTAGCAGACGACCTTGAAAACAGGAGTAGTCTAGGGAGGAAACATTATTTCCTGAAAAATGAGGGCAACTATCTCCTGCATGTCCCCTTAAAATGGGAGGACTGTAAGATTCAGGGTGAAGAAAGACAGCAGGGCAGACTATGTCTCTCTAGCTAATCTCAGGTCACTCAGTGAGGATGATTACCTTGATGATTTGTGAGACTTTTAGCCAATTAACATACAATGCAAAATGCACACATGTTTAGAGATCAGGGACCAGCTCCAATAGGTCCTTTAGTCCACTGACAATCAGAGGGTGGGAGATGTGGACCGAATGCTTGCAGGCTAAGAAAGCACACACAGATCTCCATGTTCCCATGCAAATATGGTAGACTTCAGGCTACTCTAGATAAAACGGCTGTTTCAAAAGCAAAACATATGCACACACAACTTGACGGTGCCCTGGCCCTTTAGTTTGTACCTAAATTAAACCCTATTACATCAGTGGCTTCTGGATATCCCACTTGGTAGATAGGTGTGGAACTGCTCTGAGCAGTTCCAAAGGGGTGGAGGAAAATTGCTCAGCAGCTCCACATGTCAAAGAGACAGCTGTTGCTAAGTTTAATTAAAACCGTAGGGTTCTGGAATGACAATTTCAGTCTTTAAATGCCTGAAGACTATCTAAATTCTGGTTTCAGTACCCAAGTTTGGTAGGGGTTTTTTTTGTGAATATATCATTGGGGGAGAAAACAATTCTCAGCAAACCTGCCTCAGGCCTACCAGGGAGGAAACAGAGGCCACAGAGTAGGAAATCTGGCTAGAAACATGCCTCTGTTGTTAATCATCAGGCTGTGACTACGAAGAGTGTACAAAGGAAACAGGTTTGATAGACAGCTACTAATGAAGCCCAGACTCTGCCCCACTGACACTGTGTAAACAGTGAAAGCAGGTAAGCACTTGATTCAACCTTTTTTAAAAATAGGACCTAGCAAAAATACAAACCACTGCAGGTTTGCTGAATGCTTATTACTGTAGAACTTACTTCCAAATGTATTTCTTCATTGTGTACAGCAATAAATATTTGAAGAAAGGATATCGTTCATTCTATCCCAAAAGTTTGTGGATTATTTTCAGATCTTAAATCATGGAAACTTCTCAAAACTAATTTAAAAGCATTTCATGCACTAGCAGGAAGGAAAGTGCTTAATTAATAGGAATGCAAAAGCTGGCTTGATACCTCACTGTATCAAGTGTAAGAACTGTAGTGTAAGAACTATACTACCTATGTCTTTGAACTATGAAATCATGTTGTATTATTGAAAGATAAAACAGACGTTTCCTTGGGTGCGTGGTCCTGGTGACTCTATTATTTTAAAATCTGGCCTAACACTTATGTCTCTAGTTTAAGTATGCACCTACGTGTTGCACTACACAGCCTGAAATACTTTCTGCAGTTAACATAAAAATTATGCTGAAAGCAAACATGTAATTTTTCTTTCCTGCTCAAGCTACAACAGTGTAATTTAATTTAAAGTCAACATTTCCAAGGTTTCTCATCTGAGAATTAAATCAAATATTCTGTGAAGGATATTAAATTCCACTGCACCAACATGTACTGAAGCTAAGATAAATGTCACACTCTGCAGGCCTACAGCTCCTGCCTGGCTGATGCTTTAATTAGCTCACTAGGGAACAGGCTGCTCACTTGGCTAAGAACTTCTAGGACTGGACCACTGTTTTCTATAGAGTGGCTATCGAGATCAGCTGCATTAAAACCCCGTGCAACAACGATGAGAAGAGAAAAAAACCCCAAACAATAAAGTGAAGGAAAGAAACATCTATGAAGTTCACTATTCTCTTTTGTAAAGATGGTGTCTCTTAGGACAGAGCCTGCTGCCTTCCTTTGGAACTAGCAATTATGTATAAGAATGCTAAAGTCCTGTTTAACAAAAACATCTTAGTAAAACATAAAAAGATCTGCTTTTTTTGATGCAAGGGCACTATGTCTTTCTAAAATATTAATCTATACTAGAGCTTTGAGTATAAACTATTCTCTTCCACAGTCCATACCAGTTCCATGCTGAATATACAGCAATGTACCAGCAAAAACACAGGTTCTTTTTTCCAAAAAGGTTTCTCAGTGATTTACCATAAAGCTAAAACATTTGCCTTGCCTATTGATTTTTTTAAAATATAAAATGTATAAAATAAATGTATGTGCCCTTTTCAATATTGTCTGTCTGTGCAGACATTTTACATTTTTCCAGTTCTGAGTAACATGACAAAAAGTATGCTCCAACTTTCCACAGGCAGGAAGAAGTTTTGTACGGTTTTGCCTCATTTGGATGCTGCCCCACAAATAGCTCTCTTGGGCAGTTTAGAATCACAATAACAGTGTACGCCATCAGCACATACTGCAATTAACAAGGACTTATTGATTACAGCAATCATTAGTTCAAAATAAATAAAGCAGTCTCTCAATCAAAAGATAGGGAAGTAACATCATGCTAGTGCACAATATAATCGACATGTGTAGCACATTCCTATTTTTCATGTCCCTTTCTGATGGTCTTGAAATAAATGGGAAAGGTCTTTTGCCACAGGCTGGTTTAGGTTAAACTTCCTTGACCTGCAGTTAAAGAGCATATGAAATACAAAGTTCTTCCCCAACTCTAACGGCATACACGGTCATGTCAATCAATGTTGCAGTCTGAACAGCTTCAGTTCATTTCTGTTATAATTTAAAATCTCTGATCAAAAAAAAAGTAATAAAACAATGTCTTTTCATACAGAAACCATTGTCTTTTTCAAATAAAGAATACATCAACATTTCATATCTACTATAAAATGCCACATTTTAAAAAGGTAACTTGACTTTTTCTTTTTCTTTGCATTCCAACTAAAACATGTGGCACACATTTGTGTTACTTAAAACATTAAGTTTGGTATCTGTTAAATCATCTGTGGTTGAAATTCCTGGGACCAATACAGTGCCACAGCTTCCTTAAACCATTTATTGCACCAGAAATGAAAGGCTGTGATGGAGATGTTCTTCCTACATTTTTTAAACACAGGAAATAGTTGGTTTAACATAAAAACAAATGCAACTAAACTATGTTGCCAGCAGTGTTTATCCCTCAGTATCATCCCAGAGGGAAAAAACCACAAATAACAGAAAAGGCTCTAGCCCAGATTGCAACTACATGTAAACACACAACCAACACTAACGTCCCATTATGACACTGTTGTCAAGAATATTTTAGAAATTCAGGTGTAAAAATGTTTTTCTCAGATTGGGGATTGGCACAAACATAATCCAGAGATTATCCTTTATAGCAGCTTTAACTCTTATGTGCTTCGCTTTTCATACAAAGCACAGCAAATATGACAAGAGTTACAACTGGGTTACAACCAGCTCAACATCTTGAGAGCAGAGAGGACAAAAGGGGAAGCAGACACAACAGAATGGGTCCCCTCTGTAATGGGAGTTTGTGGATCTGCAACCCAGCTCCCCTCTCAGCAAGCTAGAGCCAGGCTGGCCACCTTACAGTGGGAGGGAGCCCTCCTGGTCCCCTGTTTTGTCCAGCCTCTCAGGAAGGGTAAGCACGAAGGGTAGGAGGACACCCTTGGTGTCCAAGGGAGCTTTAAGAAGCTCCCTGTCAAAGGTGCCCTTGAGCCCACCATCTGCTTCCACCTCACCGTCCTGGGCTAGGCTGAAGCGAAGGGTGCCAGTCCGGTTGACGCAGTAGATGGTGTTGCCCAAGGGGGCACAGCGGAAGGGCTGGATGGGGCCACCGCTGGGCCGCAGGCTGGCGCACTGGCTCCAGCACTTGGCCACCGTGTTGTACCGGAAAACTTCAACACCACCGCCAGTCCCGCCGCCTGGGCCCTGCTCCCCACCACGGCCGCTGCTCACATCAAAGCGGTAGATGAAGCTCTTGAAGGCCACCATGTCAGCAGAGCGCCGGCGGCTGCTGTTGTAAGGGCACTCCTGCCACTCGTCACGCTTAGGGTCATACTTGAGTAGGCGGTAGAAGAGGGAGCCTCCTGACACATAGATCTCCCCGTTGCAAGTGGTGGCCTCATGAGCCACAGCGAAGGCACCCTTGGGCAGAGGTGCCACAGGGCTCCAGCGGTCAGCCCGCGGGTCGTACCTTTCCACAGTGAAGAGGCACTCGCCCCCCACAGCATAGAGGTAACCATCCAGGGCCAGCAGCTTGAGCTGCGAGCGGGGCTGAGCCAGCGGCCGCACCTGGCTCCAGGTGTCGGTCAGGGGGTTGTAGCAGAAGACTTTGTCGGAAAGGCGGGCCCTGGGTTCGCTGCCCACCGGCCCTGTCACAATGCCCCCTGCTAGGAAGAGGTAGTTGTGGAGGACGCACATGGCGCAACCCTTGGCATTGGCCTCCTCGGGCAGGCGCGTCAGCACCCTCCACTCGCCACTGGCCTCCTGGTACCAGTGAATGAGGGAGCCACTCTCCTCCAGCGACACCACGGAGGAGGGACTCTGTGGCCGACTGCTCTCGCGGCTCTGTGGCCGGCTGCCACCACCCGGCCGCTCGAAGGCGTCGCTGACCTCGGCCACTAGCAAGCAGGGCCGGCCGGCATCCATGCGCCGCTGCAGGATGAGGTCCCGCTCAGTGCCACTGAGGCGACCGTAAACGCTGGGCTCCCGCAGCACCTCCAGGTAATGGTCGCTCATGAAGCGATAGGCAGCCTCCCGCAGCTCCGCCAGCCGCTGCTTCTTGGCCAGGCAGAGGAGCTGGTAGCAGTTGCCGAGGCAGAGCTGGGCGCGCATGGCCTCGGCGGCACAGTGCAGGGCGCAGGGCATCTGGAGGACGCGGGCGCCGCTCACCACCTCGGCCAGGTTGTCGTGCCGCACCTCGCCCATGCGGGCCGTGTACACGTAGTCAATGAGCAGCCGCAGCGCCCCGTAGCTCACCCCCTTCACCCGCAGGACGTCCCGTGAGGCGCGGGCACGAAAATAGTCACTCTTGGCCGCCAGCACCGACTTGTGCGCCCGAATGCGGCGGCCCGACACCTCGATCACCAGGTCGGGCTCCTCCGGCGGCCGGTCCCGCGGCCCCACCACCTCCTCATCCTCCTCCTCNGGCGGCGCTGAAGCAGAGGGAGGAGCTGAAGCCGCAGGGGGCGGCCGGCGTGGGCGGCGGCGGCGGGGGAGCGCCGTTCGCGGCCCCGCTCTTCTCCTCCTCCGGCGCCGCGCCGCTGCCCTCCATGGAGCCGCGCTACCTGCGCCGGCGCTGCGCCTGGTCCGTGCGGAGCGCTGCCGGCCGCTGCGGCGCGGCCATCACCTGCGGGACAGACCAACAGCGCTCAGCATCCACGCCTTCCTCCGCTCCCCCCCCGCTTCTCAGGATTAGTATTCGGGGCCGCCGCTCCCGCAGGCGGGACCGTCTCTGGTTTCCGGGGCTAAACCTCCGCTTCTCCGTTCCCTGGGGGATCCACCCTGGGGCTCGGCCGCCCCCCGCTGCCCGCGGCTAACTGCGCTAGCTCAGCCCCCGAAAACCTGAGCTCTTCTGGTGGGACCGGGGATCGCCCCGATGAGTACCTCAACAGCCTGAAAAGCAGTTCTGGTTTTCCCGTTGCTCTGCAAAAATTTTAAGCAGTTTGCAGGCACTAATTCCTATTCATGACAACTGATCCCTACACTGCGCTGGGTGATGAGCAAAAAAATTTAACGGCAGATACTTAGGAGTACAATCACAATGCATTCACCTTGGGCAACTATTTCAGTGGAAGGCTGAGGCTGCACTCTATTCTGGAAGGCGATTCCCCACTAGCCAAGTTTGCCTTTGCATGACCTTCGGAAAGTTTTCTTCATATCAGTGCTCCTCATATGCATTCCCCCTGTTTAAAAGAAAGTGTAAAAAGATAATTTTTAAAATCGATATATTCTCTGTTTAGTTAGAAGTTTAGGAGTAATAAAGTTATGTTTCTTTTAATAACGTATTAGAGTATCTTGACACCATAACTATGCTAATAATCCTAACTGTTTACAAAACATGGAAGTATTTTTTCTGTTCTTGGGACAAGAGCAATCTCACATTTGTGTAGCAGCATATGTAGCTGTAATGCATTAGCAAGGTGTAAATCAGACTTCATAAAGATTGCTTCATGTCTTTATGCAAAGATTTATAGCTTCTGTTAATAAAAAGTAGAAGCAAGGGGAAAAAAATCACAACAGAGAATTAGAACATGAAGTCTCTTGTGGGAAAAGGCAGGATACAGGGAGGGCATGGCTGTAAGTAGGTTAGTCCCTGTCAGCACAATCACCACCCAGTTGTACCTTCATTTCACAAATATAGTTTTTAGAATTTAATGAAGTGCCATTTGTTTGCCTCATGTTTGTTTATGAATTTTCCAGACTTGGTTAAAGTTTTGATGAGTGACACATAAAAATTGTCCAAATGTACTTAATATAATTTAATAAGTATCTGTAGCCCTGATTCTATTTTTAAGGAGCTTATTAATTTCCATTAAAATCCCTTTTGTCAGTTTTTTCACAGTCCTCAAGGAACTCATTTCTATGTAAAATATGCATTGTGGCTTCCTTTCAGCAGACATGATTCATTTACCCTGTTAAATTAGCATTAGGGAAATCTAACTTTTTAGTATTTTTTTTACTGAAAGCATAATTGCAAAGTGACATTGTCTGGAAACCCCTGACACAGAAAGAAAATCTAGAAGCCCATACCTGCAATGCAAACTTTATTTAAATGATACTATCAGTTTTCCCTCACGGCTTTTTATTTTGTGCACTTGCCCAGTGAAGGGCTTTCTAGTACATTTGATCACATTCAGTTAGACTGAATCAATGCTGAGGTTTGATTTCTGGGTTATTGGAGACTTTCAGACTGTAACAACAGCATTTTAAAAGTGGGCGCTTCCAGCTGAAGACTTAGAAAAGCTGAAAGAGGGTTTGGAGGATTTTGTCAATGGCAGCAATGACCACGACAGCAATCCCAACAGCTCTGTCTAGTTGAAAACAAAATACAAGAATTACACAAAGATGAAGCTGAAAAAACAATTCAGAGAAGTTGTGGAACCTTTCCATTATTGAGCAACGTGACTGATCTGAGTTAAAAGGTCATGGATTTAGTATGAAACAGGAAGATGCAGAAAGGGCCTGATGGAAATATAATACTGAACTCCTTCTCCTTTCTTACCTACAGTGATCAAAGAGTTGTACTGCAGTTCTGGCAACACAGAATATTAAAGAAGTACAGAAGTGCAGAAGATACTTGATAGCTGTGATGATTCTTCTGACCACCCAATGATCTCATTTGGCTTAAAACAAACTTGGTTTTAGCATTTTTTTCAAAACTCACAAACAGATAGGTGCTGGAAAAGGAAGCAAGCTACTGAGAGTATGTGGCACGCATGGACCGAGGTCACCTTTTATACTGGGGACTTTTAAGTCAGAAGCTGAATTACTTGGTCTGAAAATGTTTTCATTATCACGGGCTTGGTCTAGGGATGATGTAATGTTAATGGACAGAGGAGCTGCCAACAAACATGAACTGTATTTACAGACTTGGCAATGACACACAATATCCTGAATGTGTGGCCCCAACCTCAAATGCTGTGAGACATTGCTCAAGTAACAGCATAGATAAGAAGGCACAGTTTTTCTGACAGAGAAACTGTAATGAAGAGCTGCAGGTAAAGTTTCCTGGCATTGCATTCATCTGGCAGTCCTTCTGATAAAATCCAATTAAATGCTTGTATTGAATTGTTCTCTCTTTATTTTTTTTGTGCAGTGCCAATAGCCTTTGATCCAAACCACCTCCTCTAGCAAGACCCACTTTCTCCGGGGAATATGTGCATGTGGGAGGAATTGGGTTACTGCTCTCCAGTTGACAAATGGAAACAGCTCTGACTCAAGTCTCATAAATAAAAGCAGCACTTTCCCTATCATAAGCAACTCTAATTTACATAAGCAGGCTATCCTCCCCAGGAGACTTACCAGTTCAGAAATGACAGAATGCCATTCTGCTCCACTTTAGTCCAGAAAAAATGCTCTTGTAAAAACTTGGACTGCCAAAATTTACTTCAGTAGAGAAGTCCCTTGGGACAGGGGCGTCATCTGATTGAGATGATTAAGGCGTCCAAAGAGGAAGGATCATCAAAAGAGAAAAAACATCCCTTATATTTGTTTTAAAAACTAAACAATGACTTAAAAGGAGAATTGGCTAGGGTGAAATGTAGGCAGTCAAGTGTAGAGTGGTTTGCATACTTATAAAAATGGTCTGTTATACTCCTGCTCATTGAGGAGATCAGTGGAATTTGGAGTGAAAAAATGTTCTCTTTGTAGATGGGGTAAACATCTGGAGCATAAAGGTGCCATTTCTCTGAAAGGGCCTGCACTGCTTGGATCCTACTACAGATTTAAACTCTAACCACTTGATTAACCTCCTGTTTGTAAGAAAAAAGTACAGTTGTCTTTCAATGTGCCACCTCAAGAAAAACAGCAGGAAGAATAATTCTTCTTCTCTCCCTTTTTTAAAGTTAGGTACGACACAATCCTAGTGTCTTGCCCTGACTGCTGGATATATGGCTTTTATAGTATTGCCTTCACGCTCAAGAGTGGATGCAAATTTTGACCTCTCAAGGTGCTGTAATTTTCTCACAACATGTAATAAAGGTATGAATGTTTTTAATCTCATTACGACAACATTTTCATACAACCAGAAAGAAAAATAAACATTTTAAAATTGCAGCTTATGACTACAGACCACACAAGAAACATGTGGACAGCAGTTCCTCATCAGAAACTCAGAGGAAGAAAAGGCTGTGTGTGTCTGGGCAGGGAGGAAGAGAGAGAGGAAGTACGTCATAACAAAAATATTATCAAATGCCTGATTAAATCAATTTTATAGCTAACAAATCCAAACTAAAAATATGCAAGTTCTAAACAGTCATCATGACCAGAGAAAAGGTTTCCTAACAGTGATACTCATAGAGACAAACATTCTCTAAAAAGGAAACTATCTTTTTGAGTTCCTTCCAGTTTAGACTCTTCAGAAATAGTTAGGGAGGAGTAGTGTCTCTCAGGAGTTCTCACAGCAAAAAGGAAGTAACACTCCTACAAAAGCAAACTCTAGCAAAGATTAAGTGCAAGTTCTCTCTAATATCCCTTAGACTAAAAAAAGTCTAACAAAAAAAAAGAGCAGTCAGAAAGAAGTTTTGAGTGATTACAATACCTTTGAGAAAAACTCCAGGGCTGATGTGGTGTCTTTATCACTAATGCACTACAGATCAGGAGATAAGTATGGCATGGCAACAACATGCTGAACTTAACAAAACTTTTTAAGCAGAATTGCTGCTAATTCTAGACATGGGCTCACAGCTACACTTCTAGATATGAGAGCATGTGGTCATGTCTGATAAACCAAAGTTTATCCAGTCCCAAGCCAGCTCCCAAACAAAAACTTGATACCTAGCACAGGCACCCTCTAACAGGCACAGTTCATGGCTTTGGAGAAAAGGTGGCTTGTACTAGTAGCAACTGGCTAGTTGCTAGAGAACTAGTACAGCAAGCCTTTGTCAGCCTGAGAAATGCAGAGCTGATGCTTCTTCAGGGCTTGGTATGTTTGATCTGTGACTTGATGACTGTGCACAAGTGTAGATACATGAAAATTCTGCATGCTGAAGGCTTTCTTAGGCTGGTGAAGAAACCCTAAGCAAACCAAGTGTAAATGTAAACAAAGCAACAGATTTACGCATTGAGGGGGAAAAAAAAACCTGCTAGAGCATATTGTGGATAATTAAAGTTTACATTAATTGATGGGGAGAGTGAAGGATGGGCTCAAGGAAATATATAGAAGGTGACCAAATACACATAAAACCCAAAAAGTGCATTCAGCTCAGGAGGATCTTGAGTGAGAAAATTGTCAGGGTAATATTCAAAGACAAAGAAGTATCCCATAGATAAATACACATTTTTATCCTGCCACACAATACTGGATTATGGTTCATGTAGGTGGCAGGATGCTGGTCTAGGTGGACATTTCATCTGACATGGGAAGATCCTTATTCTGATGTGATGAAGGGGATCTTGAATATGTGCCTTGCTGGAAGGCACTTGGGAAGCAAGGGTTAATGAAATTTGACAGGAGACTAGTTGATCTAGAAATCCTTTCTGACCTTAAATTCTGGAAGTTGCCATACACCAGGAGCACTGACTTGAAACAAAGTATCAGCTTGTGATGATTAAAAGCCTCATTTAAGTATTAGTGTGTAATGTACTGTAATGTGGTGATGTTGACTGCAGAAATGCTTTTCAGTATTAAACTGCATTGTCAACAAATTGCAAACATATTCAAAGTCTCTAGGAACACTTTGGCAATGTTGGTACTAATAAAGGAGAATATCCACTGAGAAGCCAAGTCAAGCAAACAAGCAAATTAGTTTAGACAGATTTTTGAAAATCAAAGTAGAGTCAGGCTTGGTTTTGCATTCCAGAAGAGCACTTGATCACCATAAATGTACTGCACTCTTCCAACACACCTGCTCTGTATTCCATTTAATACAGAAGATGGGACAACTTGTTTGGAGGAAATTAAATTCCTGCTTTAAGATAAAACTGGATTTTGCTTTTTATATCATTGTGGAAATGTCTTACAGATTAAAGAGCCCAAAGCACCACAAATCTGCCAAAATATGTCACCATTGTGCTTGAGAAAGACTGAATGTGAGAGGTAACAACAGACTTCAAAGGGAAGCAAACAGTCCCATTTTTCTGAGACTTATACCTAGGAAAAGAAAGTAAAAGAAAAACTTTTAGAGAAGGCAATAATGAAAACTTTTTTTCCCAGACAAACTCTGGATCTGGTACTTAAGAGAAAAAAAAGCCCCACTTTTAGAAACTGAACAGGTTCACTGATTTATTGACAAATTAAGCCAGTGATGCTTAGAAAGGCAGAGGTCCTTTAAATACATGGTGAATGGCATCCTTCTCATTTTTGGAGATCATATATGGTTTATTTGCCCACGTACTTCTTCAAACTTCAGGCTGTCAGTCATTCTGGCTGCAACTAAAAATTATGCTAGAGGTAGTTTGATTTCAAGAATAATTCCAGGTTCCTGCAGACATTGTCTCTACACAGACTTTGGACGGGATTCAGGTATGGAGACACCCGCCACAGTGCTAACCATGGCAAAGGCTGACTTTGAGGGCAGGTTTATCTGGCAGTTGGCAACGCAGCAAAGATGTAAGACCTACGACAGCCAGATCAGATAGCAGAGCAAAAACTCCAGCATGACAGCCCTAATCTGAAAGGAGGAATCAGCTTGCACAGACTTCTCTCTGCCACGGCAGAAATGCTGCTGGTACACTTTGCTGTTGGGCCTATAACTGTGACCTACTAGGTGACTCACAGGAGTCTGACTTCTTTCATTTATTTGATGAAAATCAGGCCAAGGTGGATACACTTAGGGCCATATTCCCACACAGAACTGATCAGTGGGTGGGATGCACCTCCCAGTTCTCCTGCAAGGGCAGAGACCGATGCTGTGTGTCTGAGCTGTACAGCACTGCTGATCTACCTGTAACCAGCTCCTGGAATGGAATCTGGAACACACACAGAGGTTCTGTACACATATGCATGGGTGGGTACAATTAGATGCCAACTGATTTGGATCCTCAGAAATCAGTGCATGAGAGCTAGCAAGGGCTAGCCAGTAGAAAAATATCAAAGACCCCCCCCAATGGTGATGAAGTGCTTAGCTTGTGCAATCAGGGGACTTTAGTTCTTGTTCTGGATGCCTTAACCCAGAATCCTCTTCAAAATAAACCTAAATTTCTTTAAAATGTAGCAGTACTGACTCTTGCTGCTACTTTGCCTTTATATACAGTTAGAGCTCTGACCAAGCCCCATGGGAAACTTGTCACTGCCCCTTTGCCTGACAAGACTAAAACCCCAAGTGCCCAAACCATCAAGTCTATGAAAAGGGTTACTCTCCTTCAGACTAAACCAGTATTACTTTTCAAAGAAACCATAAAAAAATGTTTCTGAGGATGAGGAAGAAGAATCCTGGGTTCTCTTCCCTGATAAAAGGGAAGTTTCTGTACTTCTTCCCATTCCCTTTAGTGGGTCAGCTATATTGCCTGAAGATCTAAGCCATTCTGACTTGTGCTAGGATTGAAAAACACTTCCACTGATGTCAAAGCAGAAATGCATGCTGCAGTCATAGGTACTTTTGTGGCAAGCCTTTACTATCAGGAGTACCTGTAGGCTGTCAGCCCAGATTTCACCAAACAGTGGGAATGCTTTTAGCAGCAATGATGCAACTGAGGGCTTAACAAAATATGAAACTACTTTATGTAATCATTGGAACTGAACAGGGAAAGAAGAGAAAACTGAGTGTAATGCATGCTGTTTACATTAGTAGAAGCTAACACTTGCTGACCACTCTGAGACAGAAATAAAATTGGTTTCTATTCAAATACTTTTATTTTCATGGCCTGACACTTTCTGCCTTGGATGCATAGCATTTTTTACTACAATGTGAATTTCATATGCTGAGCCTGGGTGTTCAGGCAAAGGTTTTCTGGCTGCACTGATTGCTCTGACTAAGCTCAACTTTTACATCAAGAATTTAGGGCAATTCAGTATCTCCCACTATAATGCTTTTTCCATTGAACAAGGCAGACAGGTGTCTAAATTTAAGGGACAGAAAAGATTGCCTGGTTGTCTAATCTTATTCCTGCAAGAAAAGGCCAAAGAATTTTACTCCTGTACCAAGCCAATAACTTCTGGATGAATTAGGTCAAAACATTGCTCTGCTCAGATCATTCATCTCACATCTATTCAGTTTCTCTGTTTTGGCCAATGGCCTTGGTGGAAAAGCAGGTGTCAAATAGATCATCCTGAATACCTTGAAGGAATGTACATGCTGCTTTTCACTTTGGCATTCTCTTTCCTCAAAATGATCCATGCTCTTTTCTGAAGAGACATACAGACTGGCAACACAACCATGAAGGGTGATGATGATCACAGGACTGTCCTGTCTGCTTTTGGACTTTCTGACACAGAGTAGAAGTAAAGACTGTAGTATGTCTGACTAATCTATGATTCAAACTTGTCATTTTCAAGTGCTGCAGAATAATGGGTTGTTAATGCATGCAGTTAAATATGCATCATGTTCAACAGTCACAGTGATATCCTTGCGATTATTAGTTTGCAATCTGGACAAAGCTGTACAGTCAGGACCTGGAGTAAGAAGTAAGACTTTTACATCAGAATGCAAGGCAGAGACATTTGGTTTTATGGTTATGATTTGGGAGGTGTGAGAAGAAGCTCAGATTCAGGGGTCCTGGTTTGTGGTTCTGACCTCAAAGCAGGTACTAAGGCTTTTCAGCCACTGTCATGTGAAAAGCTGCCTGATTTTGGGGGTACAATCCAAGTATTTATTTCCTGTAAGACTGCAAAATGTTTGGCAAAAATACTGTGCACGTATTAGACTAACAGATTCTTGCAACTCTGTTGCCTATCTTAAAGCTCTTCTATCACAGAGAATGAGTGGTATAGACCTCATCTTGAACAACAAGAAGCAGCAGTGAATTTATCACATGAATGCACATCAACAGCCTTTGCCCTCATTTTTCTATATCAAAATGTAGAATTTCTTGCGACACGTGGCACTAACTCCAAAGCTCAGACCACAATACACTCAAATGACATTTACTGTTTCTGCATCTACTGTGGAAACCAAACTTAAAAACTCTATTATCAGCTGATATTGAGGAAGTATGTTTGTGTACTGCTCACTTCCATGACTTTGAAGAGAGTCAGGCTTGTGCTAGTAGCCTGCTACTAGAAACTGCCACCTATGTTTCACAGAGAATTTTGATAAAGTCAGACATTACTTTAAATCCCAACCCCACTGCAGTCAAGGAAAATTCCCATTAACTTCACAAGCATCTGGATTTCTTACACTGTTGTACTGGGTTCGCACGACAAGGTTTTGGCAGCAGATGGGCTGCAGGGGTGACTTCTGTGAGAAGCTGCCAGAAGCTTCCTCATGTCTGACAGAGCCAGGGCCAGCCAGCTCCAGGACAGACCCTCTACTGGCCAAGGCCAAGGCCATCAGTGATGGTGGTAGTGCCTCTGGGATGATAAGAGTTAAGAAGAGGAAAAAGTTTGCGCAGGAGCAAATTGCAGCCAGAAAAGACAGGAGTGAGTATATGTGAAAGAAACAACTCTACAGGCACCAAGGTCAGTGCAGGAGAGGGAGGAGGTGCACCCTGCCCTGGAGCAGATTCCCCTGCAGCCCGTGGTGCAGCCCATGGTGAGGCAGCTGTGCCCTGGCAGCCCATGGAGGTTAGCGATGGAGCAGAGATCCACCTGCAGCCTGTGGAGGATCCCACACTGGAACAGGTGGATGCTGTGGATGCCATGAACCTGTGGGAAGCCCACACTGGAGCAGATTTGCTGGCAGAACTTGTGGCCCCACAGAGGACCCACGCTGGAGCAGTCTGTTCCTGAAGGACTGTACCCAATGGGAGGGACACATACTGAAGCAGTTTGTGAAGAATAGCAGCCCATGGGAAGGACTTACACTGGAGAATTTTGTGGAGAACCTTCTCCCATGGGAGATACCCCTTGCTGGAGCACAAGATTGTGAGGAAGAAGGAGCAACAGAGACAACATCTGAAGAACTGACCGCAGTGCCCACTCCCTGTCCCCCTGTAACAGGGGGAGGGGGAAAGGTAAAGAATTCAGGTATAAAGTTAGGCCTTGGAAAAAGAGAAGTATGGTGGGAAGATGTTTTTAAGATTTGAGTTTATTTCTCATTATCCTACTCTGATTTCCCTAAGTCGACTCTGTTTTGCTCATAACAGTAACTGGTGAGTGATAGCTCACTGTCCTTATCTTGACCCACGAGGCTTACATTTGATTTTCTCTCCCCTGTCCAGCTGAGGAGAGGAGTAATAGAGCAGCTTTGGTGGGGACATGGCATCCAGCCAGGGTTAATCTACCACAACTGTACAGACAAATGTCTACGGTAGCTTTTTTTGAACTAAAGCAATGCAGGGAGTTGCAGTAAAAGGAGAGATGAAAGAAAGCTACAGGATAAGAGAAAAACTCTCCCATGAACAGATTTGTCTTTGACTGAAGGAATCAGAACATTTGTTGTTCACATGCCACTCCCATAGCAAAGGGTTGGCTTTTAGTTCTTACTGTCTAACACCTAAAATACAGGTTGCAGAAATAATAGTTCATCTCCAGAGCTTAGGGCCTGTTTTTTCAATCTACTTACAAGAGAAGGGGAAAGAGAAAAAAGCAGAACTGCTTCCAAGAAAAAAAACCAAACTATTGTATAACTCTGACAGGTTGATAGTTTGAAATGATTCAGAAGTCCAGGAGCCTTCCAGCAGCTAGAGATCCAAAGCTGAAATGCAAAACTTACCTAGCTCCCTAAGTACTCCTGGAGGAATCGGTGTCCAGAAAAACAACAAACAGCTTGTGCTAATCTATGAATGTATCAATGTAAAATAACTTCAATTAATGCAAATCATGTTGTGACAGACAACATAACAACATGGAAGCTGCCTGACCAACTTATGTTGATTTGTATAGAAAGGTTGTGGTTTCTGGCATGTTTCCAAGTGAGTTAAAAAAGGCTGTCAACCTGTCTGTTTCAGCCAGAGGCACAGCAATGGCAGCTTGTGAAACATCACACCTGAAAAGCATTTATGTGATGCATCTTTCTTCTCCCTCTGACACATGGTGCAAAATCTGTAGAACCTCTGGATTTTTTCTCCAGCTTGTTTTGCATTAAATAAACTGACTTAACCAATCATGAATTCCTGCCATCCTTGCTGATGAGGTATAAGAAAGAAATGGGAAGCACAAAATGTGTAGTATAGAACAAAAAATCCAGTCAACTCTTTTTTGCATTAACACTCAATCCCCCATATACAATACTGACCCAGTCTTGTAATTCTTCTGAAGCCAAAACTGCCAGTTAGCATCCAAGGAGCATTTTAGGATGAAGAAAAGGGTGCAGCATTGCCAACCAATTGGTCCTGATCCTGCAGAGAGTTACACACAGATTTAAACACTGTTCACAGGATTAGCCCCACTCGTAATGCCAACATCTGCAGTGTAAACTGAGTGCTTGCTTAATTAACTGCAGGAGGAAGGCAAAATCTCTACCCATTCACTGTGTTGTCACATGGTGAAGAGTTCTGGCACATGGATTTGGGCAGGAATGTATGGCCCCGGCTAGGGAAAGAGCAGGGTCCCTTCCTGCTCAATGACAGCTCAGTCACACATCAGGTTAAACTGGTGGTCAAATTCTGAACTGCTATAGAGTAATTCTTCTTCAATGAAAGGAACTAATCATGCCTGCTCACTGACAAAACAACACTAAGACCAAACATGAAGCAGAAACAATAGATGATGACAATATCACTGGAAAATAAAACACCAGACATAAAAATGTCATGTCCTGAGAAGGCTAATGAGATAAAATACAATGAAAATGAGCTGATTTTTAAAATAGGTATTTTCAAGAATGTGAAGTGGTATTAAAGTACTTTTCTGCTTCTGTTCAGAGGAAAGAAACAGGCTCCCAACTGCAATGCTGTACAATGTCAGTAGGGATAAAGAGAAAAATCCCTGCAAAATACACAAAGGATCTCACCAAGAAAAAAAAAAGTATATAAAAAAAGTTTAGTTCCACTTTAAAAGAAATTGCAGGATTTCCTTTCATGTTTTATTATACTCTTCTTTAGCAGTCAGCTGCCCCTAATATCCTCTTGCAACAGGATACTACAGGATGCTGAAACCCCTGGTAAGTAGGATCTGGATGCAGTCATCTAACCACATCATTGTCTCTACGGTAACCTAGGCCAGCCCTAAATACTATAATCCTGCTTTACTACAGTAAAGCCAGTTAATGGCTTTCATTGAATGTTCCTGCCAAATAATGGTGCTCTAATATTTATTGACATTTCACGTCTGTCCATCTCTTTGGACTATTTGTTATATTGAAATGTGATGTAAGCACAGTATTTGTAGAAGAAAGGAAGCTATTACAGATTTCAGCCTTTTGATATTATCAAGGTGCAGTCCTGCAAACTCCAGCTTCTCAGTGGCACCACTGACTTCAGTGGCACCACTGCCAGGAGTCCTGCAGAGCAGAGAGGAGCTGGGGCAGGCAAGGGACCAGTCCTCGGCTCTTGGCAGGTTCTCATCAGACAGTGCCATTAGCAGTGGATGACCAGAGGATCCCATTGGCATGCACTGGATGTCCTAATTAAAGAGTGAATAAACGCTGTGTGATGGGCCCTGGGAAGAGGAGAATGCAGAACAAGTAGTATGGGCCAGACAGTTAAACAGGGGAGGAAATATTGCTTTGTCAATACTAGTGACAATTTAATTATTATTTTCCACAAACATTCCACTTAATTCCTTTTTGGAAGACAGATGGTTAAGTCCCTGAAAAACAGAGGAGCCCTTTTGCTTCTCAGATCATACAGAAGGATTGTTCTATTTTATTGCTATTCTATTTTTTATTGCCCTACTTTTTCTCCTAGCTTTTTGCTCTAGTTTTCTATTGTTCAATTTAATTGCTGTGGAAAAGCTTTACAGAATATTATTATTTCTAGATGGTTTTATTTTTTCTTGATGGGTGAAAAAAGTTGGCTATAGGATTTAACACTATCATTTTCTGTGCTACGTGTAAGTTTGGGTTCAGGAGTCTGCTTTTTGTTGCTTTAAAGCATCAGACATAAAAACCTACCTAATGAAATTAAGTACAAGTTTTTTTAAGGCATCTTCCACCCTGCAAAATCCTGCACGCGTACGTACACCCAGGGCTTGCGTGTGCTTTTAGTAGGATGGGTAGCACGCCATGAAGAATTTATAGCGGGAAGCAATCTCCTGCTATTACATATCCCTAAACGTTAGTGTAAAGAGTCATTTATATTTTTAATAGGTCAGCAGAATAAAAAAAAAAAAAAAACCAAACAAAAAAACCCCGCAGGCATCAGGGTTGGCTCCTCTGCGACATATGGAGAAGGGATATGGGGATATGCCCGGCCTCCCCGCTGCCCAGGGGAGGTGGATTAAGGGGGCCAGAGGAAGAGAAAAAAAGCACGATTAAACCTGGCAGTGATCCAGCAACCCCCCTCACACACAACCGGCTACCGTGGCTCCACGCCGCGGTTCTTACCGCAGATATCGGCAGACACCGGCACCAGCCCTCCACCGCGGCTCCCGACCCCGGCCCCGCTCCCGTCCCGCTGCCTCCCCGCTCACCTTTCGGCGGCGGCCGACGAGCCCCGCGCCGCTCCGGGGCGGCTGAGCAGCGCAGCGGCCCCGGCGCCTCGCCCAGGCAGCGGGAGCCGGCGGGGGAGGCCGGGAAGGCGGGAGGGAGCGGCGGTGCGATGCCAGGCGAGGCAAATGGCTGAAGCGCAGGGGCCGGGCTGGCGGAGGGGCC
>VXAD01001010.1:28736-145328 GCA_013399195.1 Dicrurus megarhynchus
AACGCCGTGGAGGCCAGGTGGCTTCTCTTGGGGTGCAGTTTGCACCAGGGTCCCATTTTCTCCTGCGCTTCAAAGCTGAGACTCTCATTAGGCTTCCCAGAATTAGACCCGCTCTTAGTTTCTTGAAAAACCCTTCACTTTATGTTATTTGTAGTCTGGTTCTGCTCCCGACACAGGCAGTGGTACCTAACCCAGCTCAAGTCGCACCGCAGGCTGCAGTCTGATTCCTGCCAAGACCACAGGCATGGCGTCCTATCCCGGTCTTTCTGACCCATTCCTGGTGCTGGGGTATATCGTGTTCTCTTTGCAACATACAGTTTTCCTATGATAGTGGTGCTTCCAAACACTAATCGTCTGCAGGTTTTCTCTTTTCCCCTCTCCACTGACTCCAGGGTCCTGTCAGACTGGTTTCCCCTGCAGTGGCCAGTGAGTGGCTCCCGGCCTTGGGAGACACTCCTGAGCAGACTTGAAAAGCTACTACGGTCTCTTGTCTCAATTAACCTGACAATTAATTGCTTCTGTGCTGGCAGCGTGGCCACTGTAGCTGTATGTTCCTCCAGCGTCATGGTTGTGATGGCTAAGCGTGGTTGGGTGTCTTCTCCTTCATTTTCTCCCATTGCTTCTACTTTTTGACATCAGTTGTGCTAAAAACTCTTAGGTGTTGACGTAGCACTTAAACTAAAGTGGTTGCATGCAGTGCTGGGTAACTGTAACCACTTGAAACCCTTGGCTCCACTCGCGTTGTGCACTTACTTCAGAGCAGCCCTTAACCAGAAGCCTGGTTTTCAAGCAGAGGTCACGTCTCATCTCGAGTGAGAGAGGCCAGCACTCTTCTGGGTGCTATAAAATAGATAAGCAACACTCATACAGTGTCACAGGGGTCTTAGAAGAGACAGTAACCACAACATGTGGCTTTAGCATAATTGCGAATTTGACACTGTCCCCTGATTGGAGTCCATTACAAGGTTAGAATATAAGTGTTGTACGTGGTTTTGTTCCTGGCTAGCTGGAAGAAATTTCCATGTGATACAGCAGGTCCATTAAAGCCTGCCAGAAATAACTCGTCTCTCTGACATGAAGAATTAATATTCTTGCTGTTTCATGTTACTTTAAATACTATATAATTCAAGATGACACTGAAATTAGACAACTGATACAGGCATGGGAAATTATTTTCAGCTTTAAAATCTCTGTTTTTCTATTCCTCTGTGGTGTATTGCCTCTCCTTAAGGTGCCTGACTTCTATTCATACTGATGAGAGTTATGTGACTGTGGCAGCAGTGTAATATCTGAGATCATTTGAGATCGTTCTGACTCATGCTTTCTGAATATATGACAATTTTAACCACTACTGGATTTTCTTAGCTCCTCTTCAGGTTTAACTGCCACATCACATTCCAGTATGAGTGTACACAGAGGTGTCTGAGTTATGGTTTCTGGAGACAATTTGAAAACCAGTGGTGGGTAGGAAGTAGCATATTGTGTTTTTATGGGCCATGCTTGCCCCTGTGGCTGGAGCCAGCAGAAGACCTATACAAAATCCAATCCCCATGGAGATCCTAGCCTGAGAACTCAGGTAGCTCTTGGCTGTTGCAACTTCATCCTCTGCCCTCACTGAACATTGCCAGAAGCAGATCAGGTAAAATGACCTCAATACTGCTTTATGGAAGTTCAGCTTTGGGCAGCAATTCCCTAACTTTGTAACTCAGTCTACTTTTTTTCCCACCAAGTTTCTTTACAGTTCCCCATGCCCCTTTGTCATTATACCCATTTGTGAAAACAAATATAAAGGAGTTGCTGACCTCTTAGCATAATTTTTGCAAAATACTGCTGCTCTGTGGCCCACAGGCCAGGACACTTGCCATGGAGAATAAGGCTGCTCATCAATCAGCCTCACAGTTTCTGGTAGAAACGGATGTGATGAAAAAACTGAGACACCCATTGTAGGAATCATCTCAGTTTTAGTTGTTTGATTTCCCTACTTAACCTGAGTTCCTGAGGCTCCATTTATAATTAATTCACAGGAATAACCATGTCTGAAGGGCAATTTTTCTCACCTATCTTTGGCATCTTATTTTAGGATGAGGTGAATCATCGATGCTTTGGTATTTCTTATTTCTCTCCATTAGGTGTAAAGTCAGACTGGTACAGATGTAGACAATTTTTTAATGCCTAAATTACATGAGATGAATCATTGTCCCAGTGTAGAAAAGACCATGTCCTAAAGAAATCAGATATCACAGAGTTTACATGATACATTATTTGGTGCCTGACATGCATTTCTGTAGCCCAGCCGATGTGACAAATATTCAGGGGGACTGGTAGGTTGTTGTACTGCTACTGGCCATCAGGACTTGCTGAGATCCTGTGTTCTGCAAGGGGCAATTAGCCTGGGGCAACAACAGTAGAGTGCTGAGTAGGGGCAGGAAGGGAAGCATTTGCTGTGCTCTGTCCCAGAAACCTTAGGTGGCCCCTGCCCAGTCACAAACAGCAGACTCCCTTCTGGACATGCAGCCCATACTTTGTGTCTCTCACGTACCAGCAGTTGTGCTCAGTAATGAAAAGGGAATACAGTTTGGAACAAAAGAATTTTTATCAAGTGTTTCTCTGGTTAAAAAGAATAAAAAATCCAGATGAAGAAATAGTAGTGGGAAGATTTTTTCATCTGACACACCTTTCTGTTTAATCCACGTCAGACAAAACACAGTATGCCTTCTAGAAGGCATAATACTGCGATGTCTCCAGTGCAGAAATAGGCAATTGTGCTGACTGCCTTTCTCATGATAGGGTCACCAAACAGCATCCTCATCCAGAGCACATCTCAGAGCTTATCAGGGCCTTGCTCTTCCAGGGAAAGGTAATGTATTTCTTTTCTTTCTCCCACTGGCTGCACCAGCAGCTGCACTGCTGCCATTCCCAGCTCAGAGCCTATCATGCCATGATTGAGCTATCCTGGAGCAAATGCACTGTTCCTCATCCAAAATTAGCCAGTAGGTTACATCAAAAATTTATCACCCCAGTCTCAGGTGGTAGATTCTTGGCAGAACTTCTCATTTAAGGAGGTTAGGAATAATTTAACCAAATAATTATTTTATCCAGATGAATTCACTCCACATCCTATGAAGCAGAAGCTTTAAGCCTTCCTAGATAAGAGGCTCAGAGTGTAGCTCACAGCATATGCAGGCTAGCTTCTGTAAGTAAGCAAAGTAGAATCCTGCAGGTAGTGTACCCATGGCAGCATGGAGCTGTGTATGGGTCCCTACTCAATTAGTTACCCAGCTAATTTAGCTGGGCTTTGCAACCTTCGCTCGCTGAGTCCATCACGTTGTGGGCACATGTCCAGCACACTAGGCAGGACTGGTATGTCTGCACAGACTTGCCACCAGTGTCTTTGCACATGCAAAGCTGTTGGCAGGCTATTTTTAGTTTTCTGAGTTGGTTGTTTTTTTTGGGGATTTTTTGTGATTTAGATTGGCACAAGGATGTATTGAAAAAATAAATGTTGCAGCATCAAAATTCTGGAACAGATAATAGTTGAAACTTGCTGGTATTCATTCTGTGAATAGATACTGGAGTACCAGATACATAGTGGTAGTACCTGATGTCTGTGGTCCTTACAGTGCCCAGAGATCTGATTCATGGCTAGAAGCCAAGATGTAAAACCAAACCAAAACAAAGAGAAAAGAAAACCTGACTTCTTTTGCTCATCCTCTGTTTAACAGCTGAACGTTCCTGTGTGAAATGCTTCTTGGTGTTGTAATACAACAGCCTCAAGGATTGATGCTATTGCTGGAACAGACAAAACACTTATTGTATTTCTGCTGAGCAAAGATGCCCAAAATACATCTTTTATATTTGGAATACAAAACCTCTACATGCTGTATCCATGTAACACATGATATGTTGTATACATCTGATGCTGGGCCAAGCTGATCTGCCTGTGTGTATTATTTTTCACACATCCCTGTAATACGCCCAGGTAGCAGAATTGGAAGAAACGTGCTGCTTGCACCATGAGGGTTATCAGCTTGTAGCAGATAGAGCCTTGTAGTTGTAAGAAAAAACAAATCATGAAGATTTGTTCAGTGTAGGGTTGCATACTTCTGTGCACCAGAGACAAATCAATATTGGTTTTAATTTAAGAAAAAGCAAGCAGCATAAAAAAAAGAGACCTTATTACCACAGACTTTTGCCACCCAAAAGAGTGTTCTGAATAGGTGGAGCAGCTTTTAATGAGGTTGAAAGCATCTGATAAGGTTAAAAGATGGGGGAATACACAGCATTTACTTAGATGACCAATTGAGAAAATGTGCACATTGTCCCCTAATTTGCTAAAAATAAAACCCAAAAGAATTTGGAAAAAATACCAAAAGGCTACCCTTGCTCTTTACATTGCTGAGATTTTCCAGTCATTTCTTTCCAGCCATAATCAGCCACGGATTGTCCCATTGCCTGTCTCATCTACATGTGTCTGTGATTATGGCCTGTGAGCAAAATACCTCATTATCTGTACATTTCTCCCCAAATGCCATTTGAAATGTTATCGTGTATCACCTATAACCAGCTTTGCTCACCTGAAAGGCAAGGAAAGGACTGGCACATGGATCTCGCCTGATACAGCCTCATGGTGTGTGTCTGTAACCTCTGAAGTGCCCTGAAGTTCAGCAGTGCAGATGCAGCTTAAGTTAACTGATGGTGTCAGTTGCTTGTGATCAGGATTAAAAGCATCACAGGCTGCTCTGAGCAACATTGCAGAAGAGTGATTGCTCCAACAAATCTTGGAGGTAATCCTCCTCATTACTGCAGGCAGTCTGTGCTACCCAACTCTACAGAAACAAAAAATCTCCTTAGAAAGGAACACTAAAAAGCATTTAGTTAGTGTAGTCTGGCAGGCATGATCTGCAGCTTGAAATGCACCCAGAACAAACCAGAAAAGCCCACAGGAAACAATTTAAACAATTTCATTTGGAAGGCGTGAGCGTGAATGCAGTTTTTGTGCCTACATTAAAGATGATCCTTTACCCACAGAATTTCTCTCCAAAGTGGAATAAGAGAAAGGAAAAATGAAACTTCTGCAACTTTGTAGCTAAGTTTTTTGAATTTAAAACCATACTTGTTATCTGCATTTGGGCATTTAAGATACATAGGTTTCAGTGGAAATCAGGTATTCAGTGCTTTGAGAAAACTCTGCTGGAGGCTCAGCTGAATCTTTTGATGTCAAAATACTCCTGAAATTGTATTTCCAGTGAATTCGTACAATGATTTCATCTCCCCCAAGGTGCATCATTTTAATCCTAGGTGTTCTGGCTCATCTGGTAGGTTGGGACACACACACATGATAACTGGGATTATCACTGGAGTATAACAATATGTACAACAGCAGAACTTGCAGTTCTGCTGTCAAGGCCTGTTTTGCTGGAGGAAAAAATCCCTTTGAACACCTTTGAAGGTCATGCTGTGAAAGACTAACTGCTTTATAGTGTGGTTTATGGAGCCTGGCCAAAGCACTTGAAGTACTTTTGGTCATATATCGCCATTGTTGCATTCCAAATGGAGTCACACAGTAAGTCTTCATTTGCTAGGAAATTTTCAGATCCTTTCATCAGAAGCTGTTCCAGTGTTGCTTTGTTGACTCTGTTTTAGGAGCAAAAGAGTGTTTCTGGCAGTTTGGTAGCTGGGCATGTCTTGAAAGAAAATGCTATTAATCAAATAAATACAATTACAAGGCAGCAGCAACTAATTCTGAAAAATCTCAAGCTAGATTTCTCATAGTGAATAGCAGATAGATCTGGCAGTGTGCATGCTGCATTTGTGAGGAAACAGAACGTAGATTCTACATACAGCTATAAAGCCCCTAAATCTTAAAAGGTATAGGAAGCAGACCAGAATTTTGAGCTGTGGTGTGGTGCAAGCAGCTGATGAACCATCTCAGATTAACAGTGGCACTCTTCATACCAACTTGGTACTTGTACGGTACGTGTCAAGTCTATGCTAGTGGGTATTTCTATCTCCTGACTGGTCTCAAGTTCCAGACTGCTAGGCAACCATCCCACAGAAAGAAGGTTGTATGGATACATGCAAAGCTGTGTCAGTATCAGGAAACTAGAGGCAGAAAGCCTGTTCTGCAAATGGCACCACACAACTTATATTCACGTAGTTAATCAGTCCCTAAAATACAGCAGCTAAGTGGCTTTGCCAATGCTGTCTGACAGGAGCAGCCCAGGCCAGGCTCAACCCCAGCCAGCCAACTACTACCTGTGATCACAGCTCAGTGCTCCAGTTGTTGCCCTAGTCCTGGCCAGTTTACTCACACAGACATTTTCCACCACCGCATGTACATGATGCCTGCAAGGAGGAGACTTTAAAGGACTAATCATGGGCTTAGAGAGCACGAGTGGCTTTAATCTGTGTGCTTTTACAGACTCATCATATAGCTTCAAGTCAGGCAAATGCTTTTCAACTTACTTTCTTCCTAGCTACAGATATTAATCTGCCTCCTTAACAGGACTATTATTATGTGAAGTATTATTACTAGGAAGTTATGTAAAGCAATCTGAAAATACTGTTATCAGCTCCATGGTATCACTCATTGCAATACAGACTAACTCATACAGAACCCTCCATTACAGCTGCACCTTTCAAATGACTGATATTTCTCACCTCCAAATGCATTTTACAAAAACCAATTTGTCTATATGCAGTTAGAAAATTAAATAGGATAGAACAGAGAGGAACAGTGAAGTTTAAGCACTGAACTACAGTTCAGGAAACCCTTCCCAGTATTCAGGCCTCTCTCAAAAAGGCAGTAAGCAAATTTAGCCCTCAGATTGCCACCACAAATAATGAACTGTAAATTCCCATTGGGATAGAATCTGTCTCCAGGTGTGCGCAGGTATGATTTGATGTTTTTCAGAACTATTTATTAAAGAGATGTGGTATAAAGCCAGGAGCAAAAAGGCAGGCTTTCCTAGCAACCAAAGAATTCTCAGTAACTCTTCTTGTTTGCTTATACTAGCACAGGTACAATCGAAAAGGCTATTGCCAAGTCTGATAAATACAAGTCTCTGTATTTAAACACAATCATGGGATCATGTATATATCCTTCAGGGCAGATTAGTTAGAAAGAATTGCCTGTTAGCAACTGAAAATTAATTTCCTCTCTTAAAGCCTTTGCTCTGCAACACTCATTTTCAAAATTAATGCTTCTCATTTTTATGCAGCATGCATGCTGCCCAAGTGCTGATGCATACTCCACATAGACAGCATAGTAGAAATTCTACTGCCTAGACACTGTTTGGGTCCATTGATAGAGTAATCAAACCTTTTAATAAATGACTGCATAATTTTCAGAAACTGCATTTGCTGGTGTTTAAATTGCAGAAATATAAAACTAAAAAAATACTCATCATTGTCATCCTAGCGACATACCTTATTTTCTCTTTCATAAGTCCATTAATACATATATTATTCATTAATGCATGACCCAAAATCTAGCCTTCTAGTTAAAATGACAACCCGAGCTGTTCTTCTGAAGTTAATTTTTATCGTATTTTTTATTAAACATTTTTCTCAATTTATACTTTGAACATAAATACACAAGTTTTATGGCTCATGTTACAAAAGACACTACATGTTAGAAAACATATATAGAATATATTGTAGTGGTTACATTTGCTCCCCTTTTTTTCCTGTTATTTTCATAACTTCTATTAATCTAGAAAAGCAGTATCAGAAAGCAAAATCCATCCTCCTAGCAGCACAGTCTACAACAGCTATAAGGACTATATGCCATCTCTAAGAGAAGCTTTGGTTCCTGCCTGTTTTCATAGTAAGGTAATATCAGTAAGTTGCATGTCGGGAAGAAACATTGCATCTTGTGCTCAGTTAGTTACTAAAATCTAGTTCATGACAATATGTATCTTTAAAGCCAGACATACAGCTTCTCTTTTACTTTACAGCTTAGTAAAATACATAGATAGGTATTTCCAAAATAGAGGAATTTAATGAGGAACCCATTCTGTTCTTACAGAATTCACTGGAAAAACTCCAATGTACTTTCAGAAGACCAGATTTGTACTTTGTTTCTACTGTTTTATTGACAAAACTGAAAAAAATCACATTTCAGCTGAAAGACAGGAAAAATGTCTCTTTACAAGCCTCACGAATTACTGCTAGTGGATCCTGTAATAACACCATGCATGGATTTCCAGTTGAGTGTGTGGTGGACTCTGCTTTCTGCTCCTAGTGATCAGGATCCATGAGGGAGTAGATGTCATTCTCCAGTCCTGAAGGCAGGGATGTAGAATACCATGCCCAAGGAGCATGCAAAATAAAATCTGTGGTCTTTTTGCTGCAGTGTAGCAAAGGGATACTAGATTACATATGCTTTATACACAGAAGAATCTTTTTAACTTGTTTTTCTATATACATACATTAAGCTGTACAATGTAGTACTTCCACACAGTGGGCAAAGAGCAGCTCCCAGGGCCATAGCTATGGAAGAGTATAGAAAATGAAACTGGCCTTGATCTCTCAAGCCAGGGGAGCCTAGGCAGTAGGTCAGGGAGAAGAAAAAAAGTTTGGGAAAATGTTGCCAGCTGCCTGGCTCAGAGGCACTCTGCTTTTTTTTTCTTTTTTTTTTCCCCTACCAGGACTCAAGCCAACACTAAGCCTATGCCAACACTGACAATACCCAATTGAAGTTGCAAGACACACAGCAAAAGACATGGAATAAAAGCAAAAAACAGTAATGAAGATCCTAAGCCTACAATCCCATCTATAACAAGTATCCTTTGTGATTCATTGAAATCCATGCTATTATGGCTCAAGTATCTTGTTCTAATCAGGAATGTAGGATGTGGGCAAAGCCTCTGAAATCAGAATGCATACCTGATTTTGAAATGCCCATTCTGGTGCCACTTAGCAGGCAAAGACTGCCTTCACCAGCATTCCCTCTGTCCCACTCACTAGTGTCAGGCATCAGGGAAGACCTGACTTTAGTCCAGTGCTCTGTCAAACTTGCTCAGTCAGCCTACACACTGATTTGGGGGTCACCTTGATAGAGGTTTGCTTTTTAAAGCAGACTAGAGTGAAAATTTAAGACACACACAAATCTGCTGCAAAATTAAGAAAATAAATTTCAGCAACATTTTAAAAACCCCAACCCTACTGCTATATCCAACAAAATAGCTCAGTCTCTAGCAGTGTTTGCCTTGGAATGGCATGTGCTGGGAATTACTGCTATTATGGTTGATAGTAATTTAAACCAGGCAGATTGAAACAAAACATGGTGGAATCAAGGCTTTGAATGAGAAGTAGCAGAAACAATTTCAGGGCAAATCACCCTCTTACTGGGATAATAATGGTACCAAAGTAGCCAGAAGTTTTATTTGATTCTAGTCAATGCATACATCTGACAAATGTTCTACTTCAGATACATTTAACTGGCATTTTACTGAACCGATGGACAGTATTAGTTACTGAAACTTAATTATACTAATTTCTCTGTATTTCAGTCTACTGACAAGGAAAAAGAATTTTCCCAGCAACTCTATTCAACAAGTTACCTGTAGTAAACATATTTTGACTGAAGGATGTGTCTCATCACCATTTCTGGCAATGTCTTTATGAGCTGAAGCCTTTGTCTTATATTTCACATCTGCAGAGATTAGTGCAGCAGGCAATTTCAGTATGAATCCCAAATTCAAAGTTTCCTTTGGAAATACATCAATTGAGGAATAAAATATTGATGAGGTCCCTACTTAGAATTCATCCTTCTAACAGTACCAAAGTGACAACTTGCCCATCTGAGGGAATGAAGCTGTGCACCCCACTTTGCCAACACCCATTTACAGACCGTGCTTTGCTGAAACTGGGTGAAAAGAAGTGCCTGCCATATCTCTGATGTTGCACTGTGGCATTATTTGATAGATGCTTGTCTGGGGACACAGCACAACTCAGCTGACCTCTAGTGATTACCTGCACTTCCTATAGATATTCCTGTATTAGTATATATCTTCCCAATTAATGACTTAATTAATAACTTCATTATTAATTTACTGGATGTGCATGCCTCCTTAAAAGTGTTACAGTCCATGTTTAGCTTTGATATTGAATTGCAGAGGGAGGATGTGTTAGCAGCAGTATAATACACAGCTGTCCTGTATCTGTATTTTCTATTTGCCGGAAGCCATCGCATCCTTGCAACTTTCTGTGTAACAAAAACAAGTCACAGACACATTTTACCTACCAAGAAAAATAATGTGCTTTTTGTACTACAACAGTTCTAATAATACTGAGCATTAGAAACTAGTAGTTAAAAGAATCTATGTTCTATGTTGAAATAAACAAATACCTACTAATTAATTAATATAGCCAGTTTTCTTCCAGTCCAACTCTAGTTTGTGGAACGAAGCTTTAAACTATTATAGTTCTTGCCAAATTAATATTAGCTCACATTAGAGTACTTATTATTTAAAAATACTTGCTAATTTGTTAAAACCTATTGTTCCATGCAATATGTCACTTTGGAAAAAGTAGGAACAACTGATTTAATTAAGCAGAAACCAGCATGAGACATGGAATGTCTTCCCTGCCTTCCCTAAGTGCTATAGAACATAATTATGATATTTATAAATGTCACTATAAATTAGGTAAGAGATTCTAAAACCATTTAAAAGTCCCTAGCAGTTCCTTTTTTTCCTAAGTGTCACAGACAGCACCAATAGCTAAACATTTTCCAATACTCCAACGCTGCAGAATGTTCTAAGTATGTGAAGACTTACACCCTTAATCCTGTGATCCAAGCCTACTGAAATTGCTCCCAGGTGTGTAATGTCTATCTGCTTGGGTCCTAAGCTGGTATTAGCCACAAAAGGATATCACACTTTTTAAATAGCAAAAACAATCTTGGATTTAGTTCAGTTAGATATTTAATAGTGGGATTTGCCAGACCATCACTGAAGACACTAGTTCATCTTGTCGCTGCTGCTTGGTCTTTTTGTTTACTCTTCTGTGTCCTTGGCCACCAGAAATTACTAATACTGAACTCGCTTTCATTTTCTTAGATTTCTGTCTTTTACTTTTAAATGAGATATTTTGATCCTTCAAAAGCTCATAAATGTTACTGTCCTCTGGTCTGTGTTCTAGGGAACTTGATCCATGAGACAAAGTAAGGGATCCAGAAGATGATGACAAGTCACTTCTTTGTGCAATGGACGCTACTGAATCCCCCAGCCAAACTGCAGTGTCCTGGGTGTTACTAAGAGAAGAGCCTGGTCTTTCACTGTGCAGAATGTTCTTTTGGTCGTCGTCCTTAGGTTCTGAGCCAGGAGGGAGGCTGTTCCTCAATTTGTTTCTGTTTTTCTTGTTTATAGATGTAGCTGTTACAAGAAACTTGACTGGGCTATTGTGTGCATGGTATGACACCATTCCTCTTCCTGGAGCCAAAAGAAAAGACACAATTAAAGAACATTATTTCTCAGACCACAGTGTTCTACCATAATTAGTTCATGAAATTTGCTCAGAATAGCATAACTCTTAAAGCCCTATTATATGCATCCAGTCTTTCGCTTTGTGTGTACACTGTTTACAGAAAAAAGTAAGTACAAAAATAATGTTCTACCACAAGCGTTTCAGGACTGTACTAATAAATCAACTGAAACATGGCATATGAATTTTAGTTGATGTACTTTTGTATTCTGTTCTCACTACAGCATGAGCACAGAAATACTGCTGACTTTTTAGCTGGCATCAACACAAACAGAACTGAGTTTTCTCCAGTAATCCCCACATATTTTGTGAACCCCAAATCAATCCTGTTCTACCTCTGTACCTCTCCAGAGTAGCATAAAAACATCTGTTTCATTGCAACAGACCCATCCACACTATACAACAGGAACTAAAACTCATCCTTCTGGTTGTCTAGTTACCATGAGAGATTCATAAGGAATTGACTGAACAATCATTTTTCTTTCTTTTTTGAAGTATTTAATCAGTGGGATATTGGTGGTACAAGGAAGATTTACACAGTGCAAATCATTAGAATGTATGAAAAACAAATTGCACATGGCCAAATTGAGAAGCTGTAACAGTATCAGTAGATGTGCCCTTTACAGCAAAAAAAGGGAAGAAAAATATATTTAATTCTACGAAGTAAGCTACAATATGAAAAAGAGCTAGGCTAGCAAGGGGAAAAGCCCAGAAACCTTATAAATTACTACATCCATCTCTAACTCCCTAATGCATTCCACGTTTTAAGAAAACACATTCTTCTTTTACAGATAGTACAATCATATAAAGATGAATTATCACTATTTGAAACATAATGGGGAAAAGCCACAGTTTTCGAGTTCAAAATACAGTTATCAAAGACTATAAAAACAGATCTCTAAATGTAATGTGGCTAGATCTGTGAAATCTGACAAATCTTGATCCCAGATAAATGCAAGAATATATGACATAAACCACAATAAAACCAGAAAATGGAAGAGAGATGTTTTGATTCTGCAACTATGTATATTCTTGTATTGCATTTATTTTCACCTAAGAGAGGTTCCAGATTTTTACAAAGCATTTATCCTGTGTCATACCAGATTATTGCTGCGTATTTTGCTGAACACAGAGGATTTCATTTTCATTTTGCAAAGTTACATAAGCTTTTTTTTTCCCCGTGGAGGAAGCTGCAAACAGCTTGCCTCACAGAATCTGCCAGCTTCCCTCTGCAACACAGAAGCTTGAGCAGAATTCTGAATCCAAAACATTGGGGGAAAGCCGCTATTAAACACACTTTTAAAACCTTGCTTCTGCTAGTAGTTTAAACATTTGTAAAGTGATACAGCAGCATTCCTGTGTTCATATTTCAAACGGGGTAATATAAAAGTAACTCAATAAATACACCTCTCCAGAATGCAAACACCTTGATCACTGTTAAAAAAATTGAATGTATATTCTCATATATTCTAAGTCTCCAGTTTGGGGGAAAAAGGAACAAAACCAGTTTATTCAATAACAAATTAGACAGCATGCTAGTTTTCAGTCTCTGTGTCTCTAATGTATCTATTTTCCCCAAATCTGGAAAAAAGGCTGCATTCTCTTCTCATGCCCATATATTTGGCTGTAGTCCAACAGGATTAATGTCTATCTTAAAGAAAAACAGTTGTCCCCTTTCAAACAACTGAGACAAAACTAGACAAGTATCTGGATAATACTGTAAAGCTTGGAGAGAACAACAAGTATAATTTCATCACACAGCTCTCACTTTTATCTAAGCAATACATATATAATTTGGCAGGTTCACTTAAGTTACTGTCAGAAGAGAACTGACATCTTCAGTACTCGATCCGTTTGAGAAATTTCACTCACCAGTTACTTTGGGAATCCCCTGCAAGCGTGGCACCGGTAACGCTACTATTATGCCCAGGTTTGTTCCAACCAGCAATAAACCATGGCACACCAGGAGGCTGGTCACAGAGACACGCTGCTGCCCTGTGGAGTTCAGCAAGTGCTCTGTTACTGAAGAGTGATGATCTTTGCCTGCATCAGAGTAACTTCAGGCAAACACAATCAGTTGTACCATCTCAATTCAGCAAAGTACTCATCGCTAAGGCAAATATTTTGCTGGATTATGGTATTACATTTTACATACATGGCAATTTAAATACTACTGAACTTCTGAAACATACTGCCCTAAATCTCTAAACCACAGCACCTAAAAGTAGACACAGATTGTCTCCACAAACATGCTTTTAAGAATAGGCTATGTTCGTATATTCCCAATAATAAAACTGAAAGGCATTTCACTTCACAATACTCAGTAACACACTGTACTTAAGATTCAAGCCTGTTCATGATTACTTTTTTCTCCTAGTTTTTAATCTGTGAAACTCCATCAGAAGTGCTGTGTCCACCTGTCTGAGTTTGGGTCTCCGCATACAAGAATGGCATTGGCATATTGGAAGAAGTCCAATGGAAAGCAACCAAGATGATCAGGGGACTAGAAACATTAGAGGAAATGCTGTCTGCACCTATCTGATGGAAGGATGCACAGAGGACAATCAGACTCTATTCACATGTGCACAGTGATATGATAAGACACAACAGATCAAATTTAGAGCACGGGAAAATGGTATTCTACTCAGGGAAAAGCTGCTTCACCATATAGGTGGTAAAAAACTGCAGTGGGTTGCTCCATCCTGTTCAAAAATATTAAAAATTTGGCTGGACAAGACCTCAACCAACCAGGTCTAATCAGGCCTTCTTCACAAAGGCTGAACAAGACAGCCTCCTGAGTAACTTCCAATCAAAGTTACTCTATGATTCTATGATTTTCTACAACATTGTTTACAGGATTGATATTTTTCTAATGAAAACAAAGTAATTTTTGCCTGCAATGCTTACTAAAACTATGTTTGATTCAGTTTAGATGGATTTTCAAAATAGCCCTGACAAGTTTCAGGAATGGAAACTACGGTCTGCCCAAACTTTTTCCCAAGTTTATGGGGAGGAGCATTTAAGCTCGAAGAGTTTCAGGTTCAAAACCTACACATTCTTGGATTTATTATTAACTCTACATGTAACAGAGTGGTCATTCCATCTTCATCATAGCTCTCAAGTTGTGAATCACTTCATTAGTAGGTCGAGAATTTGGATTCCATGTTTGATTTAACTTGAGTGAACCCTCATAGTCTACACTTTGGAGAAGGATCTTAATTATGGTGTTTCACAAATGAATGCATTTTCTGTCTTGTCCCTTGAAGCTGAGCTAATTTACATCCAAGAATATATGAATTACAGGCTCACTGGGAAAGCAAGGAAGGAGCAGCTTGACTGCAGCTGAAAGCACTTGACTGGAAAACAGGAGGCAGACCACAGTCCAAGTCTTTCCTCACAGAACTTTATAAAACCAAAATATTAACCCAACAATGGTGTGTTTTAAGAGGCTCACATAGGGTCAGATCTGGAATCCAAGCACTGTCTACCTAAAAGCACATCCTAAAACACCCTAAAGGCAAAATGATCAGGTTATCCTTGGCAGGTGTAACAAGGACAAGTAAGTTTAAAAGGCTCCATCTACTCGTGCAAACCTTTAGAGACTCCTCAGCTGATTTCCTTGAACTATAGGTGTTTATGCTGGTAGGATGCACCATCCCTCCTCAGCTAAATAAGCAAGGATGGTCTATGTTGTACACAAATTACAAATCTTTTGAAGTGCGGTGTTTGCCTTTTCAATGGGTTTTTTGTTTAGTTGGGTTTTGGTGTTAGGGATTTTTTGGTTTTGTTTTGGCTTTCTTGAGATATTAATGGGATTAATTAAGTTTCCAAAACAAAGCACACAAAGGCACTCCTCCTTCAGCACAAAAGAAGTTCCAACAGTAATGCCCAAACACCTCTGTGTTCTGGCGTTTTCAAAAATCAGTATTTGAATTCTGTGATTTAGAACTCAGGCTTACTCAAGTTATTTATGACATGTGAGTCCTCTCCTACCACCTGTGCCACAGCAAGTGCAAGCTAATTACAGGTTAGCTTAACTTCGAGCTTGTTTTACAAACTACACAAATTCTTGAGTGCAATTTTTTAACTTTTAAAAATTATCAAAAGCTCCAAGTGCACTGTTGCCTCTCAACTCCCTGCAAAAGCAAGATGCTTCCATTTTTAAACAACTGATCTTTAATGCTTTTTAAAGCATTGAAAAGGTAACATTATATTCATGATTTCATACTTCAAAACTGAGGCAACTTTTAGACAGTAATTTTTACCTGAGAGAACTGGCAAATATTCATTACTGTTTCCACAGGCAAAACCAGCAAATTATCAGCCAGCAACTTAGAATCTTAAACACTGAGCACAGCCTAAAGCATGAAACAGCTGTAGTGAGGTCAAAACAGAAATTGCTTGCCATGAAATCTTGGAAAAGCAGGAAACATCTGCATCTGAGAATATACTTTGAAATAACATGAAACAACTAAAAAAAAAATAGATTTTAAAATATTACTATTTTAAAATATTAATTTATCTGCTAGCCAAGGTAAGAAATCATGCTTGTCTTTGTTATGTTCTGACTTTTTGTTTTGATTTATTTCAAATTCAGAGAAAAATAGTCAATCCAATTCTCCAGAAGGTATTATGCAGTAAGCAGAGAAATTAACAAGTTAAGAAGGGAAAACGATAAACATATATGCCAAAACCAATAAAATACTCATCTTTAAATAACAACTTTTAGATCACACTGTTCTATTGAAGAAAAAACTGTTAAAACCTGTAAAATAGTCTGACCAAGATCTTGACTTTACAAGAACTGAAGCCAATATTTAAGCTTATACATGGACATATGGTTTAACTGTGTATGGTCTGCTCTGTGTTCACCCTTCTCAGGTCTCCATTACAACCACCACCAGAGCTGGATAAAACCTCATAGATCTGAATTCAACCCCAAAGAGGTGCAAGGACATTGCTGCATATCCTTTTACATGGCCATGCTGCTCTTACAATGTAAAAAACCAGCCCACAGTACGGATCTGCTGGGCTGACCTAATGTTTTCTCATCTTTTTATCACTTCCCAGCAGTATGATCATAAAGCAACTGCATTTCATGGTCTGGCACCTGGAGGGGTGGGAAAAAAGCAAGCTGTAAAGCCTCATAGCAGAGTTTGTTTTCTGTAGAGAGGAAATGATAGTTTTATTTTCTTTGCTTTTGTCATCTGTTTCCAGGAAACACACATGCCATTAGAGGATATATGGATATAAACAGAATATAGCAACTTAAGCAGAAATCATCTCTTTGTTAAACAGGTAACCTGTCATCACCCATATGAGCATGAAGTATCAAGGTCACAGTAATCACAGTAACCTCTTTAAAAGGGCAAATTCTTTTAGAGCTGAGAGCAAAAACATGTTTAAGAATGTTCTTTAATATAATACTGACTGTGACTATGAAAAAACAAGTGATCTGTTCATGTACAGTATGTTTTTTTTTGGTGTGAGTTGTGACAAAGGCTGGTGAAAAACTGCCTTTGTTGAACCTTCAACTACAGATCACAAACATTTAAGCATAAACTTGCTCTACAAATGAAGTATGTTGCACTAGTGAAATGTGTGTATTTGTCTTCAAATGTTAATAGATTTCCCTGCTGCTCAGTATGCCCTCTGTTAAGGTAACAGCTGTGCTTGGGCTCCCTAAAAGCAATCCAGCTGTACTGTGAATCCACAGTGAACCAGACAGTGAAATAAATAGCTAGCTGGACCTATAACAATAATGATGTTCTTCCTCTCAACCATGTTCTTCCTTTCTCAAATAGCATTTGGTCTTTTGTTACAGAACACAATCTTGTTATATATTATTAAGAAATATTTCTGATCCTGTATGAAGTAAAGGCAGTACAGACCAGTCTAGACTAAATGCCTATCCCGCAGTCACCTCTGTGACCCTGGTTTAATTTCCAGTCCTGCATTCCTAAACACAAACTTTCCATAACTCCAGAAAGTGAGAGCCCTCCCAGCTCCAATACTCATTAGTGCACTGACACAGATTTAAAATTACCTCTGGCAGATAAAAGAATCTGCCAGACACAGTCTGCTTTTTCGTATTACTAAACTTTGCCAAATCATAAGGACAATCACCTTCTGTGACATTTCACTCCCCTGTGATTCTGTCCTGCCCACTGCGCTGCAGGGCTGTCTTCCCCAAAGCACAGGAGGCACATCCTTTACAAGACAGAGAGCAGTGATATTTAAACTGTCTTCTCCTAAGGACAAAATTGGGGAAATTTAATGCTATGAGAACTCATTATTAAGGTTAGGAGACCCTCCTACTCCGCTTAGTTACTATAGCTATCTTTTAAGTACAGTACTGTAACAGTTACTGTAACTCACAGTAAACATTCCTGACAGTGACAGTAAGTTTTTCTTTTACTTGTACACTGTATAACAACAAAAAAATTTCATTAACTTAATGAAGCAACGTTCCTCTTATTTACATTACTTTAAGCAAAGACAGAGATGACATCTCTAGGTAGCCTATCGGGCCAGTTTTACATAATGTTACTACCAAAATCCTGGGAAAAGAAGTCCAGCTTCTTCAAAGTTATACAGAGATCTTACCTTTTTAATCTCTCTTCTTAAGACTCTTAGCAATATTTTTACACCAATTTCTTCTCTCATTTCAATACCACTTGAATTTTTATTTGTTATTTTTACATATTAAGGAACTTCTGTTGAATTTCAGAAAACTAGCAGAGCTTTTTCCTTTAAAACTAAATGTCGTAAAAATCTCCCACAAAGGCAAATACATATGTTGTAAATACACAGCAATTTTACTGTGTTGTAATTCAGTTTCACTTTGTTGGTTTTTTATCCTTTTTTATCTCAGTATATACTATACAGAACTTGATTTATTCTTTATCTCCTTTTAGTTCCAAAACTGCTGCTTTATTATGTAAACCTTCCACTACTCTGTCTTTTAGCTTTTGTTGTTGCAGCATTTTTGAGATCATATAAACAGGCCCAAGAGCTGCTGCTAAATAATTGAAATTCATTTCATTTTTAGAAAGGAGTCTCCCTTTGAACATTTGCTGTAATAATGTCCTACTCCCGAAATAAACTTCCATTTTCATTCATTGGTGTGCTTTCTGTGAAGACATTGAGGAAAAAAAAAAAAAAAAGGAACTCAAATGGGTAAGGATGACACCAAGGAGCTATAATTAGCAAGAACTCTTCTACAAAAATAATGGTATGTTATATGAGGAGTTTTATTGCCATGGCAATGAACACAAAGCTAGATTTTGAAGATTTTTATATGCAGAAAATACGTAAAAGGGAGGCCCTACTTCCCTTTTTCCCCTTGCTATGAAGAGTAGAACATACTAAAAGTTAATCTTTTTATAGCTGATCTTGATTTCTTTGCATAATTGTGATAAATTCAATCAAATAATCTATTTAACGGCAGGTGATTTGCTGCTGTTCAGTGCTGGAGCTACAGTCAAACACCACATGTAGAAAACACCTTGCCTAGAACATGACAAGCAGACACAATCTATAATAGAGTTTTATTGCAAAGCTAATGTCATCTGAAAGAAAACATGGTAAGAAGACAGTAACTGAGGAAGTGAAACATTTTTGATGTAAGATTCATACCTAACTCCTGTGAGAATATAAATATAATCTCTGTGTGGGAAAAATTGGCTTCTGCTAGATAAACTAAGCAATAAAGCTGGCATACACATTACCCATAAAAACTGCAGAAGCTTGGTCTATTCCAGTCTACAAAAAGGGAGAGACAGAAAGAATGGTTGTCCACTCATGGATACCTCATGCTCAGCCATGCCAGTACCACTTTTCTTCTCTCTCCTCCCAGCACTGCCACAGCTCCCACCTGATGTGCTTGCTGATGCTGAGGTCCTTGTCACTCACTTGCTAAACTGATACAAGCCATTGCAACTGCCTGAACAGCTTCTGTCTTAAAACACGTAAAGAGCTGTAAAACTTTCTCCTAACAACCACAAGTCTCATTTAAGACTAAGCATTTAATTAAAAAAATCAGAGCTCCAGTCAGCAAAACACTGAACACACTTCAAAATGGCAGCGTGTGAGTGGTTCAGCTGAGTTCCCTGGGTCTACTGATGTAACTGAAATTAAGCAAGTAGTTTTTTGGTCCAGATCTTAGGCAAAATGATTCCATCATGCACACGATTCTAAGGTTCCAGAAGCAAATGCTCATCTCTGCAAACTAAACACATTTTCATGATAGATTACATTGTCCAACTGTCTCACCATGACACAAAAAATATGACCAAACAGAAGAATCCACCTGCTTATCTACTGAATTACATTGATAACCTCTACGGAGAAGAGCTGTTACTCAACCATCTCACTGCACACATTGTTCGCCTGGGCAGGAGATGGACTATGACTTACTAAAGCAAATAGTCAGGAGACATCAGACTCAAAATCTGAGATGAACCTTCTGATTCTGGCCTAATCTACGGCACTGGAGAACAAGAGTGATAAAACAAAAATGTTACCATAGGATGCAATTCAGCTACCTGGCAACATATTGTGAACAGGTGTGGCAATGTTAACATCCTGGAGGTGTTTCAGTGTCTCCGTGTGGAACAGTCGAAGAGTAGATCCAGATGTGAAGGCAATCCAGACTCCCACTCCAGCCACAGCCATGTGAGAGATTACCATCCCTTCCTCTTGATGGGCTTCAAAATGGTTCTGCAAGAAAAACAAGGGCTCTGTGGGGAGATGCAAGTCAAGGATATCACTCAACCTTTCTTACCAGCTCTTCAGAGTAGGCAGTGTATCTTCATCCTCTTTGACAAGGACAGAACTTCCTCTGCTTTGCTCAGGATATGTTCTCACAGCTGCATATGATGTGTTAATTTACTTGGGACTTTTTTTGGAAATATATCATCATTACTACAGAGGGATTCTCAGTTCTTGAGCCAAAGTTCCACCTAATGACAGAGTAACTCAGATTTTCTGGTTTTTAAAAATATTGCATGATAGAGGCTGGAAAGCCCACAACAACTCAGGCTTAAAATAATTTTGTATTTCCTTATTGATGCTCCTTTGGGAAAACTACAACAGCTGTACTTTTATCTACAGCAGACCTTCTCTTTCAACAATAAAAACCACTTTTCTTTTGCTCTGCCATGGGTCTTTTCATAACAAGAATAATAGAATGTAATAAAAAGTCATATTTAGAAAGTAGAGTGTTTGAGAATATAAACACACAATTATTTGCTCAGTTACACACATAATGTGAGCCTTAATAGTGCAGCTTGCTTTTCGATGCTTCTGAATTTCACATGTATTAGCTATTTTATTTTCCTGCCTTTCAAAGAATTGATGCTTCTCATTATAAAAGCCAAAATCCTCTTTCAAAATGTAAGTAACACAACACTTTGAAGATAGACCTTTTTCCTTCATCTAGTGCCTTCACAGTTACAACCTGGCTCCAGGAAGGCAGAAACCTCTCTACATGTCTCTATTAACATGTGAGATAAAGCTGTAGTAAAGTTTCTTAATCATTAACAAGAAAGAGGGATTTTTTTCCCCCACAGTTTTCTCTTTTAAGACGGCTGTCTCTGAAGTTGAACACTGCCTTTTATTGCTGTGCCAGTCTGGTAAACATAAAACTCACTTAGCTAAATAAATGACAAACTGTTCCTTGGATAAAATATCTCTCTCTGAGGGGTATGGAAGTAACAAGTGCTCTAATATTCACTTAACATGTTATATACTCTTTGTTATATTTGCAGATAAAATTCAGAAGTACCTCCTTCTTGCTTGTGAAATACACTTAAGTTTTCCAGGCATTACAATTAAGAGTTACATTTTGGTATTTTTTTCATTAAAATCTAAATATAATAGGGTTATAGATATATTGTCCAAATTTTCCATCAAATTTCAGCTAACAGGCTAAGATCAGAGACAAAGAATAAAACTTCATGATTTCCACAAAGTATAACATTTGGTATTATGCCTAGTAAGCACTTAATATTCTTTTCATACTTTATTACTGCATAAATTATTATTTTCATTGAGAAATTTGCTCTTTAAAGAGAATGGGAATTATCTTTTGTGTTTTTCATTTGTTAACACTATTCTTCAAATGTTCAGTTTTTAGTAAATGAACAGAGAAGTTTCTCTTCAGCTATCAGGCAGTAGTTCAGTTTTTGAGTGTTACTGTATTACCTTTTGATTCTTTGAATAATAACACTGCAGAATGTGAGGTAAGCAACTCTGGTAGGTTCATTTATATTCACTGTTTTCCTCAAGTAACCACCATGCATTCGTTACCAAATGATATACACAATTTCAAAATCATAAAATGTATTCAACAGAAGAATTTATCCATAAAAAACATCTTTCAAATTCAGAAACAGCCCTTATGACTAGATTTCCTGATATTCTCATCATGCATGTTCCACTGCAAAAAGATTCTAAAATATTTACGTTGTTTATAGACTCATTCATCCCTACACTGGTGACTAATTGGCTTTTGAGAACTTCTAGGGGATAGGCCCAAGGCTGCTGAAGAGAACCTGACCAGCAACTTGCACTGTTTGAAATTAGAAGAAAAATGAAGAAGATTGTAAGAAAAGAATTTTCTCTGGCGTGATCTGAACACAGCTGATAATTCTGCTGGTGCCACTGAAAACAACTTGCACATGTTTTTACATTCCATTTTTACCAGCCAACTCATTATACTCCCACTTAAGTCTGCCCTGACATTCGTACAGCTGTCTGCTCGAACACATAGACCCATTTGAAGTAAAACTGTTGCTGTGGTTTGAAGTGGGTTCAACCCACTACAACTGTATACTGCAAACACGACAAGAAAACTGTAGAAAGAACTATTCTTCTCATTTAAAGGGTCTTCTAACATGGAGCAGGAACATACCCCAAAACTGCACTTTCTTATGCAGAGATTTTTGCATAAAGGATAGCTTTGACATCTGTTTCAATTACCTGTCTAATTGAAAAACAATGAGCTAACCTTTCACTTCTATTTTTCTTTTCTTTTTATAACAAGAAATACAGATTCGGAGGAACAAAAATGTCTTATTCCTTTTGCTGCCAAAGAATTGAACTTCATTTTCTTTTTCTCTTTTAGTTTTCATACCTACATTCCTCTCTATTCAAAGCCTGGCTTTTCCCCCTCAGGCTCTCCCATTCTAACTACAGCAGCACAGGAGCTGCAGAAGGCACTGTGGATGCCACAGCCCAATGCAGCTCATCAGTGTTCCAGCAGTGTGGGACATAGCAGAGCCCTTCTTTTGAGGGGATGCTCACTTACGCCAAACAGCTGCACCAAGAGACGAACCACAATTTCTCCAGCTCCAGGCAAAGAGGATAATGGGGGTCATTACCCTCAATGTCAAACAGATGTCTTTCACTACTTTAAAGCAGTTGCAGTACTTGTGAACCCACACTCATGCACAGGGATTTCCATTTGGTTTTGTTTACTCAGCTGAACATTTCAGTGTAACTCCTGTATAGTTAGCAAAGTTTTAAAAACAAGACAAAACAGACTAGGATAGAATGACACTCAACCGGTGACTTTATTCTATTAAATACTCTGGCACCTTTTGAAGTTTTTAAACAAACACAAACTACCTTTGCAGAGGACAAGGAACTACAGGCACAGACCATTATCGGATGTAGGTCTGTACCCAACAGCAATACAACTGTCAGATCTAGGGTCAAAACTAAGTGACAAATTTCTTCTTCACAGAATGAGAATCAGAGTATGCAATTAATATATAACAGCAATTGATGCATTTCTCATGTGTGCCCTGCCAAGGATCTTGAGGCATTGTGCCAGTCTGGGGCACTGTGCCAATAAAAGACATTACCTAAAACATTCTATTACAGTAACATATCATTAGAACAAGTGAATTGAGAGTCTTACCCATAACAGAGGGGGGAAAAAAAAGCAGAAGTGAGTAATATCCAAATCCAATACACACAATGCCAAACCTGCTCATTTACTAAAAATTATTAAATAAAGAAAAAATCTTAAATAAAAATCTTAGCAAAGCATGGAGGCACGGAATGAGATTGTTTTCAAGGATAATGTATTTTGCACTTAGCAAATGCAGAGATGATGCCTTTTCCTGGTCTTAAAATCAAGAATCAAACAAGGGAAGGGAAAAAGGGATTTCACCTCTGTATTTATTTTAAAGATCCTTAGGTGCACCACGTCCAGGTGGAATGCACCCAAATGCACACCACAGTGCACACCCACAATCCATCAGGTATAACATTATAGGTCTTACTAATTAGCATATCTATCAAAGATTCCCCAATGAGGGGCTTGAATGAGCCCCCCTCCCCAAGGAACCTTCCCCTGCATGGTTCTATCTTAGTTTACAAAATGTGTTCTGGAGAGGACCTCAGTGTCTGGGGCATTCTGATCCATTACGATGAGGCTTCTAAGATGTTTAGTCTCCTAGCTTAAAAAAATAAGTCTAAGAATGTAGGCTAAAAAACACTAAGAATACAAAAGCTATAAAAAGGTATATAAAAGGGGTATAAAAGAAAAGGCAAAAAATCATCATGACATCACAGACAGTTAAGTATGAGATACCTGTGAGGCAAAGAGTGCCTCACAAGGACAAGTTTACAAACTAGTCTTGAATATGCTCATGGGCTTGCAAAAATATGGCCTTAAAATGTTGTCAGGTGCCTTTACTGATAATGTACATGATGCAGAGCACAGTATGTATGCATGACAGTAGCAATGAACTAGCAAGCATCTGCATTGCAGTATATATGGGCTATCTCCACATTAAGTATATGGAGATATAAAGGAGCTCAGTAAAGAGGAAAAAGTAACGGTTGAGCCCTGTGCAACACCTGGATTCCTGCTGATAGAGCGAAGATTAAGTTTATGCAAAAGATCTCGAGTCAAATCATTACTACTAACCCTCAACAAGAGAGAGCACAGAGGGAGAACAAACATTTCCTTGCTGCTTCCCCTCACACAGCAAAGTTTCTGCTCTTCACAATAAGGAAGAGGCAGCTCAGATGTTAAAATATTTGATATAGACAGAGTTTAAATTGTCTCATGCATCATATAATATTGAAACAATATTGACAGCAAACATGGTAAGGACAACATAGCAGATCCCTTTTGGAAACATAAACCTAGGAAGTTATCAAAACAAGTCAGGTCACTAAGTAGGCAGCAACACTGAAAACATTAGTGACCTGTTTAGTCTGGTGAGATGATGAGAAAAAGATCAGTATGTCTTAATACCCATAAAGAAGCAACACAAAATCATCACTTGTTCACAGTTCTGTAAGGAGGATGACATGCTATGCAATGGGTATTTGTGTGAAATAAAAAAGATGACCCTCAGCCAGACATACAGAAAACCATCATGTTCTTGAACAAAATTATTTATATTGAAAAAGTATTACTCAACCCATATGCACCATTTCTTATATGTTGTTTGCTGCAACACTCATTGTGTGTGTATAACGGACCTATAACAGCCTGACCTCTGAATACAACAGATGGTTTAGTTGAGAAATGAGAAGAAACCTCCTGTGATGCTTTTGTAGGAAAATCTGTAGTAACAGCTGAAAAATGAAACTGCCATATCTGAGAGATATTGGTAGAGTATTTGTTATTTTATTTCTCCAAACTTCTGTTTTCAACACTGCAGTCCATGATATTGTACTGTATTATGACAGAGTAAGCTTTAAACATTCTTTAATCCTCATAGCTTGTTTAACTCTGGGTTCATTCTCCTCTGCCAAAACAGCCCACAATAGCCCAAACTGCAGCCATACCACCTGCTTTAGGGAGAGCTTTTTTACAGAATTAGGCCAGAATTGCCAAACTTATTTACAGAGATCTGTCTGTACATATCCAGCCTCACACAGGAACAATATGGCTGTGATTTCTTACTGTTTTCCTGGTAAGAATCTGAGAGATTCTGTCACCAAAGACTGTAGAACAGTAACCATGTGTCCTAGAGGCTGTGAAACTAATGAAAGTCCATTTCAAACATCGATCCAAATCACTCTTCCAAAAGCTTTCCCTAATCGTACCATTCAAACTACCAACGAAATAAACCTTAAAGAAAAGCAAAGTAGGGAAATATATGATCCAAGCATCTTATTAGATCACTCAGAAAACACAGAAAAAGACAGAGGAAATTAGGATGTTAGCTATGTCCCTGCAAACCCATGACAGTGACTCACAGAATCAATTGTACCCAACAGACAATTGTTGGGAGAAAACACGATCATCAATGAAAAAAAAAGCAGCAACAAAGCACACAAAAGGGAGGCTGTGAGCTCATCATGACTCCTGTTTGCAAGAACTTCATGGCTGTAAACATGCAATTCAGTGACACTCTATTGTAGGTTGAAGGAGAGGTTGAACTCCTAATGTTTTATCAACTCTTAACTTTGGATAGCTAAGATGTTCTCTTGGTGAAAAGCTGTAATTCTGACAGAAACAAGGGCTTAGCATTTTCTGGAAAATGTGGTCACAAATGTGAGTATGAATCCCTAACACTCTTCTCTTATTCCAGAAAAGATGGCTTTTGGGTACTATTCATCAGAAACTGCTCTTATGCAAATAAAGTTTTTGTAGGCCACCAAGAAGCAAAACTCTGAAAAAATACATTATGAAATTATCACAAGGTACAAGTAACATCTAACTATATAGAGGTAGTCTCTTAATTAAACCTTCTTCTGTAATTAACATGAATTCCTACAGGCACCCACTTCTCTGCTGCCTTACCTCAGATTTCATTTTTAAGAAAATCTCTTGCCCCAAATACTCCATCATTTCCAAGCACCTTATGGAAACCAGGGAGTAAATGGAAGCAAGGTCTAATGAGACATCAGCAGAGAACACAACAGCAGAATTACAAACTAAGGGAGTGGGATCTAACAGAACTGAGACCATATTCAATAAAAAGCTTCCTGAATCATGATGCTTCTTAAACAGATTTTCATCTTTAAAATTTCACCACTTACACCCTGTAGCATAATAGGTGAGCAATGCTTTTAAAAGCGTTTACCTCTATGGAATGCGTCACAGTGCTGATTATAAAAATTTGTCCACCACATGCCGCCCAAATGGTCTCCTCCATCACAAGCAGACTTCTAACAGGCAGAACCCCCAATTTAACTATCTTCTGAGGTTCCGTGTTCCATGTCCCATCTTCAATAAAAAAAGAAGAAAGGTTATACACAACCAAATGGTGATTTGCTTTAAAACAGTTCTGAAAAGCCCACTGCTTGAATTTCTGCAAGTTGCCACTTCAAGCTACACTGTGATTTGTGTATGGTTACTTTTAGCTTCCAGGGTAAGTTTGTAAGGATAAAACAACATTAAGGGGTAAACCTAAACCTAAGTACTCTTATATCTGTCAACAGCGCAAATTTTATCTAGATTAAATGATAATCCAGGAATACGATATTGCTCTTCTGATACAACTGCTTTCCTTTCCAGAGGAAATACAGGCAGAAGCCCATGGCTGACACAATTGTCTCCAACTCAGAAAGAGCTCACAACCAACTTATTTCAAGATGAATCAATTTCTAACTAGGATAGAATCATCTTTCATGTGCAAGCAGTCAGGAAGATTTTTACTGTAGGCTCTAATGAGAGCAGATCACTCTCTAAGAGCACATTGATGGAATGGACCTTCCTGCTACTAGATGCTTCATTTAAGAAGGAAATTAAAAAAAAAAAAAAGAAGAAGAAATTAAAACTTGGTCCTGGTCTTGTGCCATATCTTCACTTTTCTTACTTTTTCCACTAATTACAAAACCCACAGTGTTTTCTTTGGACTGCACTTAGCAGATCTAAATTAAATTATGCAAGTGTATGTGGCACAATCAGTTTTTCAGAGAGGTTCTGGTAAGAACTGCATGTTTCAACCTACTGCTCTGGACACTCTCAATTGCCATCTCCTTGAAACAAGGACTACCAGATTATTTATCCCCAAATTTAAGAGCCAGCAACATGAGCTTCTTGAAACAGTTGTAGCTTTATCTTTTATACACACAAATTGACATACTAAGTACATTGACAATAATTTTAATGTATTCATATTAGTTTATATATTTTAAGTGCTCATTGAATATAGTCTCCAAGATGACATTTCTATACATTATAATTTATTAATAATATAAAAATCTGTTAAAAGTAACTGGGTTTTACACTGAGATAAAATATTTCAAGAAAGCACCATTTCTCCATTGAAAAGCCTTCTTCCTGCACAAGTTGCAAAAAAGTTGCCTACTTTTCTGACACTGGTTTCAACTCAGTAACCACTTAAATTTTGATTGATGAGACCAAAGTAAACACATCTTTAGGCAAGCACTTAAGTACAAGTTTTTCTTTTTCCTCCTCAAAACAAGTTCATCGCCTATTATTTGCTAAGGGAAAGGGAATACAAAATTTCCTGCTTCACCAATAACAGTAGCAACAACAATAATGAGAAGCCTCAGCTCTGGAGCACTTCTCAACATTGCTGTCATCTCTGTGATACAACGTTTGCTGAGTCATTCTCAGGATGTGGCTCTCTTCTGAAAGCATCTTTGTAAAAGTGACATTTCGTTTCAGGCTGTCAAAATAATTCTCATTATTTTAGTTTGCATTGAGAAGAGTTCTTCCAGTTATCAGCCTGCAAACTCTCCCAGCAATGTAAAAGTCACTCTGTGTTCTCTATGACTCATATATGCTATTAGTAATAAACAAACTTCTGGAAAAGTTTCTGTTCTCTAGCAACCACATTATCCACAAATTAAATTCTAAACTGGAGGCTGCCCATACCCTATGATTGCTGTAACCACTGTAGGCAGTGCAAAGCCTTCAGAGAGTGAAGCTGCACACGTGTGTGTCACAACTTTCATTGTGTAAGGGATGCTGACTGCAGAAGTTAAACCTGTACATAGCACCATTCTTAAGGATAAACCCAGCATAATTCTGGTACATTCTTCCTGTCTTTTCTGAAGGATAAGGACTATGAGTTTGGGCAAGGAGCAGATATGCTGAGCAAAAAGCTATCTTTTCCAGTTATATTTTCACACTGAAAATATATTTTACATTAATGTAAAACAAAAGTTCATGGAATTTGACAATTCTTTCTCTTAAATACATTCAAGCTACACATTAATTTATATATAAAGCATAGCTGATACTGAAATGACAGGAGAATAAGGATTTTCAGGATCTCAACTGGGGACTCATTTACATTTTGCTCAAATTCAATTTCAAACATTTAAAGTTTTTTAATTTTTTTTTTTTAATCTGGACCTTTATGCCCTGAAGTTCCAAGTAACTCTTCAGATGACTAAGCACTATGCCTTATTAATAATTTTGATCAATGTAAGAAGGTGAGTCCAACACTATCAATGTTATAAATACCATCTGTGTCATGAATATTTGATTCAACATATATGCCTAACAAAACTCAGTTCTCACAAAACCATTTTCTGTTGGTGTGTGTTCTAACACAGTACTTGACAATCCAGTTTAAGAGTTCTGTAGGACTGCACATACAAAGAAGGTGAGATAGAGACCTGATGTCTTTCATGTTACCATGATTGCATGAAAAAAAAAAACCTGAAATCCCACTTGATGTATCAGCTCAGGAAAGATCCAAAGCCATCACTCTACCCTATGACCCTAGTCATGTGATAAGGCTGGTGCTTTTTTATTTCTTCCTGCAAACATTGCTGTCTTCCAGATCAGACAGCATCTGAGACAGATGAGGGGAAAAAAGGGTAGGGGGACACTCCCTGGTCTAGTAATTAGAGCAGTATTCAACGGACGTGTCAGCTGTGTTCTGGACCCTGCCTCAGTGAATGATTAATTAATTATACAAAGTGGAATGGCACCAGGAGGACAAATTAAGCCCTGTGCATCTCTCTCCTCTAATTTTGTGGCAGCCAGAGAAATCTCTTGAGAGTGGAAAGCATGGGTAAAAATCCTCTCAAGCAAGGGAAGGGATTAAGCCTGATAATCCGACATACTTCTGTAAATGCTTTAACCACAGGCTGCTGGCTAAAAGTAAGATCACGACTTCATTTTGCTGACCAAGAATTTTATCACCCATCTCCAAAATTACTTAGCAAGTCTGTGTCCAGTTCACAAGTGGTTTAAGACTATCAAAATCATACTTCGAAGAAAACATAATACTCTCCCTGCCTCTCTCTCCATCTCAGCAGACCCAGTTCAATACCTGCCTGCACAGACTTCAATGTTTGACACTGGCTATTTCACGTTATCTGTCTGATCCAATGCCCATTGCTTCTACAGTCTAAGGGAAAAGGAGCATTATCTCTGTTCTACTTGTGTAAACACCTGCAGATTCAAGACATACTTATGTAAGTAGTTCCAACAAATGGCACTATCCAGGTATTTAAAATTAGTCACAGCACTTGCAAAAAGATAAAGAACAGCCTTGTTTGATGCTATAAAATCTTTTGCTAGTTACTGACTAAATAAGTTTATTTCTTCCTGGCAAAAGAGAAAAGAAGCAAGAAATAGAAGCCAAAATAAAACTTCCGCCAATAGAATCTCAAGGCATACTATATGAATTGCAGGTACAGCTGTTTGCAGGAAAAAGATGTGTCTACAAAACCTGAGAATGGGGTCAAATATAGAAATGAATCAAGGGGCTTCTGGAAATTAGATGCTGTATATTTGTGTTGTATATAAGATGTCTGATATTTGCATATGAGTATATAAAAAACCAGAAGACAGATTTTATACTAATAGATCTGCGTTATGTCACCGTGTTACGCCACTATTTTTAATACTCTTTGTAAGTTATATTTCTCCAGAAGTTACATGCCAGAGTTTATACACCAATGTTGAACAGTATCTTGCAATGCATATATCAAGCTGTTTAGCTGCATCAAAGTAAGGTCTCTCACGCCCATGAAATATTTCTAAGACTTTAATGTATAAGGACATTATTTCCATTAGTGCATTTTGTTACTAGTCTTGTGATTTTTATGAATTTCAGAAAATTAGTTATCCTTCTATTCACTCAAATTTAATCCAATAGGAGAAGTTTTAAAACAATGTTCATTTTGTAGTACACAATGTTGGCTATTTTATCTTTCTGTGGTTTGTTTCCAAAAAACCCTTCCAATGAAGGAAAGTAGTATTATTTTACAATAAGTTATAAGAATAAGCTTTCTATTATTTAATTTATAAATATTTTTATATATTTAGTACTTTTAATAATTATAAGTAGTTGGTGCACTCAGGTCTTCATATGAGATAACCTTTTAACATATAGTTTATTTCTCCAAAAGCCTTTTCAAAGTCTGTAGTAGTTTTCCCTTCCTTTATGCTTTCAGTCGAGCTGAACCAAGCAAGCTTTTTTGTTGACAGCTTCCTCTCTTGCTTAGCAGCACTACTGATGGTTTCAACAGAGCTGCCAACACAGCCCTGGGAACAGCAGTTCTTGGTTAATTAGTGCAGTGGAGCACAAACATTTTTTCCATCACATGGTACATAAACCAGTGCGTGGAGGAGTGAAATGGTACCTACAGAAGTCAAAAGTTTAGCACATTCCTTATCACTTGAAAATAAGACGAGACACTCAGGTCTGCTCTTCTAAACAATGTGTAATTAGGAATCTCCTATACTATGCATGCATACTCATTTTTTCATCACATATGCATCAAATTCTTCAAGCTAAACAGCTGACAGAGCTCTTCCTACAGTTATACATGGGGTGGTGCTGGAGGTCCTGGCATGAGATACACAAATAAGACTGAAAGCAATGTCAACATTTTTCTGGTAATGAGTATTATGTGACACTGCAAAGACAACAGCATTTTATCTCTGTTTCAGTATCACTGCTCTAGTCCTCTCCCTAACAGCTTAAAACCACTCCTTATTTTTCACAGCAATACCTCTCAGAATGTCTACTTGAAGTGGCAATTACATGCCAGAAATCCACTCTTCAGACAAGCTGGAGCAGTACATGGATCCACTCAAGCTCTAACTTTGACATCAGTGTTTTACATTCCACATATTCTTCCTTTCCTCAGTTTGTCAGAGGACACAAGTGTCTTACCAAATCCATCAAGGTACCTCACCAATTGAACTGACTTGCTACTCCTTCACTGTTATAACTTGTTTCCTCTTACTCTTGTATTTCCTTTCAGTTTTGGTCATTTTCCTTGATATTAATCCTCTGAAAATGCTCACTTGATTAGTGTCACAAGGCCTCTTTGAACAGGTAAGTCATCAAAACTTGTGACCAACTTCAGAACTCCCTAAGTTCTTACCAGTGAAGTCTCTTCTGTTCTGTGCATGGCCAAAATTGTCTCAGCTGTTATTTCACCTGACCAAACTCTAACTGAAACTACTAAAGTATGAATTCTTCTACTTTCTGCCACAATAATTCTGAGTTTTATTTTCTTTTTCCTGTTTCTCTCCATACTCTTTACAGGACTTCATGGAAAGGAAATACGTATCAATGTCTAGAAGAAAGGAAGTAGCTGGAACTGACTACAGTATATCAGGAACAATACACCTATATTATGTAAAGATTGTGATTTCCCTTTCCTAAGATACTTTTGTGAATGGAAGTCAAACACGCGCTGACCTTTTTTGCTATTACATCACTCAGAAAACACATCTGCTCTGCTGTCTGCCATCATCACAAAGGGGTTTTGTTATGTTTTTTAAACACAGACAATACAATACAATTTCTCCTTAACCTCTTCTAAGCATGTTTTGCATGGAAATATTAACTCAGCCTGAGGCAAACACTAAATGCAGAATTTTTCAGACTGATAACCGTGCAAAAGTTCACAGAACCTGTAAAGTAAGTTCCCAAAAAACAAGGTGTCAGAAATTTTGCAATCTGCATCACTCCCATTCCTATGTAGAATAGCATTTAATTCACTAGCTGTTTCACAATTCCCCAAACAAGTCTTCTCACAAAAATAAAATCAAGGATTAGTGAGGATAATTATCAGGGGTACTATTTTTACAATTAACATATTAGCTGACCTGCACCCTAGTTTTCTTCGATATTTTCACAAATCACCATGTTAGCTCACATCTAAGAGCCAAGTAGATTTTACGGTATCGGCACCTCATGACTTTGCTTTTAGTTTATGTTCAAATACATTAAAGCTCAAGTACTTTTTACCTTGTATGTGAAAATACATGGATACAGAGATGTCTCAGTAAAACATGACTACCTTCCAGAAAGGAAGTTGAGCACCTCCTATTCTCCCACTAACATGGCACTTGCTCCTTGGTCTACGGTACAGACTTCTCAGTTTCCATTTTATACTACTTCAAGACAAGATTTTCTGCAGCCAGAGAGCACTCTGGATGTTGTTGATCTGACAAAGTTCTCTAGTGAAGAAACTCAGAAGAGAGCACTTGCTGTTTGTAAACAAACATCACGGACATTTATATGCACTGACCCATCTGAAAACAACTGGAGAAATTAGAGCTCTTTGGGTCCTGCAAACCAAATGACAGAAGTTATGGGTCTTCGACTACACAGAGTAAGGCATCGAGCTTCAGTGACTGAACTAATTCACAGTTTCTGCGCAGGGAGGAAGACAAAAGGACCCCAACTCTATCAGAGACTGAGAGATAGATTTTCATCCTAGAAGGAGGATTACCCTTTTTAATTCATGGAATCTTGTAACAGGCTGCACAACCACTTTTCCTGTGTATCTCACAGCATTTGTCCTTCTCAGGCTTCAAATCAAGATGCAATGCAGTGATGTATTTCACATTCACTTTTAAATCTTTACTTAATCTCCTTTATGATGACAGACCAAAACCCAAGCCAAAGGGCCTGACTGAAAAGTAACCCCCTCTGCAGAACAGAAGGCAACCCTGATGAATTGCACAGAGCTCCTCAGAGGTTGCATTCCCCCTCCCTCCCATTTCACTGCTTGGATTCCTTTGTTTGGTAAATAGGTCAGTGCTCATAAAAACACCCCTCCAGGGCTGACTGTCTCACATAACCACAGCAGCCAACTATAAGGAAGATGGACACTAACATGGGAGCAGCTGAATCACACAACTTCCATGGGGCACGAAGAACTGAAATAAGCCACACTGACCAAGCAGTAAGGAGAGGGACTACAAGATTGATTGACAAGAGTCAGAAAAATATCATTATTTCCCATCTCAAAGCTCCAGTGATCATGACCCAGACTTTGACAAGCTCTATGAACAACTCACTGCCCAAAACCAGTGTCTTCAGAAGAAGATAAACAGGGGATGCTACGATCCTGGTCAATGCCACAACCTCCATCTCATAACCAGACTGCAATGCAGTCTGATTAACAGCTCTGCCCCATCTTTAACATTCTCTATAGATATGCAACCCATGAATCCTTTCTTAGCTATACTGCCAAGGATGTCAGTTATGTTTTTGAAGTGTTTTTTTCTGGAAGAAGTTGAGTGACGGTAATTTGTGGCGGTCTATTTACCCACTGCTTTTCTTATTCCACATTGTTCCCCCCCCTTTTCCCCTGCCCCTGGCCACTCCCTCGGGTTCTCCTTGTTGGTTCCTGTACCACAACTCTGCCCATGTACCGCCCCTGAGCCCCTGAGAAAATGCCCCTGCTCCCAGACCACAGGTCTCTCAGCCTCAGGAAACCACCTGGACAAGGTGTAACAATAAAAGTCCTCTGAGGCCTCCATGAGGGTTCCTTCTCTGCCTCCTTTGCTATCACTGTGTTGCAGAGCCCAGCCAGCCGGAGCAGGAGCTCGGGGCCATCCAAAAGGACTACGGGAGGGCAGAGTGGCTGCCCTGCCCTAAGCAGCCCAGCTGTGCTCTCCGGGAAAGCTGCAGCTTGCTAAACCAAACCTAGCACTGCAACAGTAATTGCAGTGTTAAAACAGCTTAAATACACCAACACCATTCAGAGATGATGACAGATTCACTTTAATACCCCTCCCAGGTACATAGAGAAACTGAAACGCCAAAAATGTTACGAATCTAAGATCAAGACCTCACTCCTGTGTCTCAAGAAGCAAAGAAAAAAATGCTATTCAGTGGTAAAAAAAAAAAAAAATTAAAGGAAACTGAAATCTAATATCTGGCTTCAGATCAGAGACAACAACTCAACAGGAAACCTACTTGGTTGAAGATGACAACTGGACAAAGGAAGTTTCTTTCCCAACACATTTTCCCAGATCCTTTGTTGCTTGGGGGGAAAAAAAAGCATCCTGTACCTTTCCCAAACGAAGTTTTTATATGATCTAACAGTGGACATATAATTTGTTCCAAGATTACAGATACTGAGTTTGGTTCCTCAGTTAGAGACTGGTAGGATTTAAAAGCCAAGGTACAGTGCCCAGTGCCACACAAATGCAGCTGAACTGTTCACAGGGCCCACTCATTAGAGAAGCATGACCACCATCTTTACTGCAGCTCACACAAATAAGGCAGATCTCTGCTGGCTCTGTACTTTGCAAGTTTAGAAGTCTCTGTGCTAACATTTCACTTAAAACATTAAGGTTTTAAACCTTGAGCAAAGCCTCACTGATTTTTAACTGAATCACTAAATATGTATGCAGTACTGCAGGGAAGTTAGTGAGATGTACTGAAATATACAGACAAGCACCTGAACCAGCTCTGGAAAAGACAGTTGTGGGTCAGAAGAATTGCCTGGGATTCTCCTTTATTCAAATTATTTTACCCAATTATTTAGCTAGATACAAACCAACCATCTGTGATACTAATAGAAAAAGGAGGCCTACCATGAAATACATGAACTGCACACATAGGAAAGACTTATCCCATCTGTACAGTAAAAATGGGGTTGTCATTTTAAATGAGATATACAGAAATCTCTACCAATAGGGGATTCCTGTGTTTCATAAACACCAACACTGGCTAGTTGAGAGGAATTAGCACTGTGCTGTGTAAAATACTGTGTACTGCTGTTAGCACATACCTTTCTGGACTCTTGCAACACTGAGGACTTCTGGGTTTAAGCTAAAGGAGGAAAATCAGTTTCCATATGCATGTGAAAGTGGGAACACTATCAAAGTTCCAACTATCCTTCAAAAAGAAACAACAAGTCTCTTCAGACGTACCGGAAAGAGTACTAACCCTAGTTCAGCAGTTTTACAAAGAATTTTTGGAAAATATAATAGTGGAAAATTACTTCTGCCAAAATACACTGACATGTGAGCTCCTCAGGATGCCATCAAATCATATCACTATATTACCTTCTGCTTTTGTGTAGATTGAGATGTTTCCATTTACCAAGCCAGCAAACAAGTATTGAGACCTATATGTTAAGCTCATAACAGTTGATTTTTCAGGAGTGAAGAAATGTTGAAGTCGAATTTTCTTTGAGCCTTGGCAACTTTTGTAAATAGAAATGCTATAGAAAGAAGCAAGAAAAAAGAGACCTGTGAAATGCTTTACGTATTTCTTATTAGAATATGCAAAAGAAAAGTTTAGAATAAAATATTGGGGGAAGAGGATTTTCTCCTTCAGTTCTTGACACTCCAGAATGTCTGCGTAGACAACTTGCAATTACTTAACACTGACATATGACAACACATTCATATTATCTTGTCTGCAGAAACAGTTATTCAAAAAAGAGACATAATAAAAATTCTGCTTGAAGTCCTTATTATGAGTCTATCTAAAACTTTTATTAGTTAAAAAAAAAAAAAATTATGTTACCTGGAGAACTAGGCAAAAGAAAAGAAAAACTCACTACCAGATGTCACTTACACTTAAAATTTCCACAATTCCTATTGATTATTACCATGGGTATGTTAAGAATGTTGTTAAGTCTGGAATTACATTAAATTAAAGATTTATAGAAATGGCATTTTCCTTGGGAGAATTTTGTTCTCCTTCATTTATACTGGTTTGAAACACCTTCAAAAATCACATGTAGTTACACACTTATGGCCTCACTAACTATAACAAGATCTGTTTGGTTACTGACCTCTAAGTTTAGAACGTGTAGCCTTGTTCTTCGACACAAATCAAGTGATGGCTCAGTAGGCCATCAGTTCCAAGAGAGCAAAGTAATTCATATCAATAGTAAACAGCAATATTATTTATTCACGTGAAAAATCCTGAAGATTATGTTGTAATGTTACAAAAGTAATATCTGTATTTTTCAGGTATGATGAACTAATCCTCTTTAATGAAAAAGATGCACTGCTTTAATTTAATTACCACATGGTGTAATTTTAAATAATGTAGAGTGCATTTTTTCCTTGATTTAAGTGGAAAGGATACATTGAGGTCACTGGGATAACACCTGGATACTTTTTTAAAAAGTAAACATTTTCTTGGAAGTATCTCACACAATTTTGCTATAGAATAGCCAACTTAATCAATTAATCATACACATTACACCAAAAACAAGAATCACCTTCCTTCCTCCATGCCAAGGCAAATAGTAGGCACATTAGAAGTTTTTGCAAGAACACTTTCAGAGTCTGGAGCTTTGTTTTGCTCTTTCAGCTTCTCCTCCTCTGGTATGTAGACCATGCAGAGAATCCGTGATTCCACATTGAAGCACTCAATAACCTTGGGGCTGGAGCTTTGAAAGGAGACTATTGCAATCTGGCCCATCTGATTAGTACAACTGCCAATCTGAATTGGAAAAAGGAAAATAAAAACAAAAAAAACCAGACCACGACTGATACCTGTCTCCAGGAAGATCAGGATGTACAAGAAGGAATGACTGGAATTTTAACTGAACAGTGCATCTCAAGTTATATGTGCAAATATGAATTTTCATGCATTAAGACATAACAGAATAATTCAGCACAAATGCAGGAGACGTCAAAACATTATATATACAAACTTGCCTAGTACACTAATAGAAAAAAATTTTTTTAAAGTAGGAATAATATTATGGCCTATTCTGATATCTGACTCAAACGTATACACATTACATAATGCAATTATTGTAAGTATCTGTGCAACGTGCTATTTTAATAACCAGTGTTCTAAATTGTCTCAGGTTCTTTTTAAACAGGTAATATAGGTGATACTTGTCCTTTGCACAGTAACAGGTCTACAAAGAAATGCTCTGTCCCAAAAGAAAGAGTCTTGTAAACTTGCTGATACAGTATCCCAAATTTCTCTCTGATCCAGGATGAAGTGTCATCATGTCCACAAACTTGAAAATTAAGGAATCAGGGAGAAGTAAAAAAAAAAAAAAGAAAAATCTACCCAAGCACAGTACATGTTTTTGTATAGTAACTCTTTGTGTTCATATGAAATAAAACAGGAAAGAGAAAGAAAGAATATTTTGTAGCAGTAGAAAGACATAATTTGCATGTTTTTGCAATGACTGTTTACACATAGCAAAGATGAAAGGAAATTACATGGGTCTCCTTGAAAAAGACCACTAAGAAAAGCTATTCTAACTTTTAATTCACAAGGGTTCCCTTAAAATTTCAGGATTGTAGTAACTAGAAAAGCTCCTGAAATCATTAGCTTCCCTTTTGTTTTTTTAAGAGCAACTAGTATCCACCTCATCTGTTTTGCTGGAATGTCAGCATATCTGAGGTCGTAGCAATATGCAGAGTAGGTTTTTTTACTGTAGAGATTAAAACATATTATTTGTGGCTAAAACATTCTTAAAGTACAAAAACAGACAGGAGGACAGTGTAAGCTCATGTGTTTTAGCAGCAATTATTACAAATTAGCACATCACTCCCTTCTGAATGTGCTCAGCACTTTGGAATTCGTTCTGTGCTGCACAAATCACACACACTTAACTGACACCCTATGGAGGCCAGCAAGATCACATGGACAAATTACTAGCTAACCTTTTATCCTCAAACAAACAAACAAAGAGAAAAAAACAACCCAACATTTATTTCACGTCTACACGTTGCCAAGAGTCACAAAAAGCAATGGAAAGAAACAGGAGACAACCACTTGCAGATTTTAAAGATGACACTTACCCAAAGAAAACCATGTTCTGCAGCACAGGAGTCTGACTCTGTTTCTCCGGCAAGGTATGGCTCAGGATTATAAGCAGCGCATTCAATCTTCAAAGAGAGGAAAAGAGAGCTGTTAGCACATTAAAAAAATATGCCTGTTTCTGTCTATTTGAGTTTGTCATTAACTAAAGCATTTAAGGATATCAAAGAATCTCGTAAGGCAAGGAGTCAGTTTAGTTCATTCTGCTTCCCATGGCAGGGTCAGCTGCCCGCGTATTGTTCCCGACACATTCCTCATCTACCCCTACAGACGTTCAAGGCCAAAGACTACAAATTCTCTTTTGCTGATCTGGTCAAATGCTTCATGACTTTTATTAAGTTTTTCCAAGTCCCCAACCTGACACCATCTTTGATGTGATCATTAGCCTGTTATCTCTCATCTCAGACACCAGGTACTTCTCTTTGTCTGCAGTGTCCTTTTACATGTAAGGCTGTTATATGTCATGACCCTGCCTGAGACTCCTCTTCATTAGGTTAAATTGACATTATCACTTAATTACATATAATTTTTTTAAACAATTGCTTTTTCAAATTTTTGTTTTTAAACTTATTATTGTCACTTTTTCAACTGACATCTCTCCAGCAGATCTATCAGCCTCATATGTATATTTGAGAGTGCACTTTTCTCACCTGAACACACTATTCTAGCAGAGCTGGTAGCAGCACTACACCATGGTTACCTCTTCAGAAGCCTGTTTCTACACATCTCATTCATTACTGCTCTTTGTAACAGTATTACATTCCTAACCAATTCTTACCTTGCTGGTCTATTAAAAATTACTTTAACAGACTACTAAACCACCTCTTCAATCTGTATTTATGAAACTCCTAATTTCTCCCTGAGCATACCATGTGTCTGTCCTGCTGTCATCCTTTTTATTTCTCTTTCCCCCCCGCCTCAAATTATTTCTCCATGTGCCTTAGTCATTTTGAAATGCTAATACTATCATCTCTCAGACCGTGACTCCCTCCCAATCTCACGTCATCATGTTACTGTCAGTAAATCAGTAAAAATACTCATGATTTTATCCTGCAGGCCGTTTAAAAAAAACCCTGAAAGCAGCAACAGACTCAAGATCTATATTTAAGTCCATCCCAACTCTGAAGATCATTCAAGCATCAAGGATCTGAAAAAACCATTTTTATGAGCAGTCATGGATTTCTAATTTCCCTAATATCCACGGCAGTTTCCTAAAGCTTATGTAAACACTTCAAAATATATAAAAGCAATTCATAATTGTGTAGAGAATAAAAAGGTTTCTAATGAGGTGTGATACTACATTTTTACACAAGATTCTCTATAATTCAAACTAATGTTCTCATCTTGGACATCAATGTCCTTGTGATTATACTGTAGTACTAGAGACAACTCTGTTAGTATTAGCTTAGACAACTTCCCCATAGCCGGGCAACATCAGTGGACAATTCCTTCCAACAGTGAACAATTAAGGAAAAAAAAACCCACACCAAAAAGAAACACGTTAGAGTTCTGAATTCCACGTTTACTTAATCTTCCAAAGTGCAAAGAATTTTACAAAGCTCCTTGAAGCCAACAGGCATTACGAAGTGATTTGCCCTAGTAGAAAAAACATTATTTATTCAGCAAAGCAATTCACTATATACAGATAAAAAATTGAAATCAATAGATGAGAAAAAGAGAAAAAAAAAGAGCTATCCATGCCAGTCTTAGCATGTCTCATTTAACATATGATTACACAATACAAATCACAATTACTTGTGGTGATCTACAGTAGCTGTGACAATGAAATATATCACTATATATCAATGAAATATACAGTGAAAAATAAGACAGTCTGCATGCTGGATATCTCCCAGGCTCCTTGCTACACCTCTGCGTCACTTTGCATCTTAGTCAAAAATGATGATTTTTTCCATAGTTAAACCCTGGTATTTTAGCTCTCAATCTTGACAGAAGCCCGGGATGTTAACTTGCTCTGATGGCTCCCTACACGACTGGGCAGCCTGAGCAGCACCCAGAGAGCCAACAAACAGGATTAGCCAAGCAAAGATTCTCTTCCCTCCCTGAGCTGTGGCCTGAGACCCAAACTGCAGCTGAAGCTGTAGAAAACCACCAGCAGTACTTAAGTAATATTTTCTAGTAATATCAAGGACTTGGGAGAAACAGGCATGACATCTGGGCTCACACCCACATTACTTTAGGAGCTGCAAAACTGGCAAAGTTAGCCCAGGGCTCAGGCAAGTACTGTCACACACTGTGCTTTCCTGAGGTGACCAAGGCAAAGATCATCACCCGACTGCACAGGTGACAGACTTCCCTTTCCTTTCAAAATAAGAAGACTCTATTCTAACTTGATTACAAGAGTTGAGCCTGGACCTTCATGGATCCTGGCATGCATTTTCAGGACTTACAAACGTCTAAGCTCTAAGAAAACACATACATAATTTAAGTTGGTGAAAAAAATGTAAATTAGCTGGTTATTTCACCAGTGGTGACTTTAGAAAGTAGTCAGCACAGAAAAAGCTGTTTAATAAGACAAGCATGACAAGGGTTGTATAGGAAATCAGAGAGTTTCAGTAGACTTTGGCTGCTCTGAAAACCAGTATCACAGGAATAGATTGTCTTAGCACCATTACACATTTCTACTGCATTTTGAATCACCAATTATTTTCCCCCAACAACCAGGCTTGTATACTCACATGTGGAGTGAAGCTGAGCTTCCCTCCTGTGTAGGCTGTCCTAGCAATGAGGGCCTGCAGACTCACCTGTTTAAGCAGCACCCATGCAATGACGTTAACTTAACATTGGGATTCTATCGACACATACACAATTTTATTTCCATTACTGTTTTTGCACAAGACTTACTGACTGATGGTCAATAAGAAATCCTGTTAATACACAGAAAAAATAGCATCCAGCACTCTTCCCTTCTCTATTGGTTTGGTGTTGTACTTATTTTCATCATTAAAATCAGTGGTCAACAGGACTTCAAACTAAACATTACTTTAGGAAATGAACCATTAAGACAATTTCTATATCATTGTTCAGAATATGACATTTTACATAAGATTCCATAAAACATAATTTAAAAAAAATTAAAATATTGTTCTCTGTGCACTAATAAAAATCAGAAATTTGAGGAGGATTTAACACAGTTACACCAGGGAAAGACAGCTTTCATGAAGACCAGATTCCTGCCCTTTGTAAGCTTTGTGTGTTGCTAAGCCCCAAACACACACTTGGAAATCTCAATTCTGTTTACACTGAGTGATTCACTTACATCTGAAAGTGAATGTCATACTATGTAAAAATAAACATTATGGTTAATGCCTCAAAGATTGCAGCATTTTGCATTCCCGTGACCCTTCTGGAACTTTAATTGCTAATGATCTAAAACCAAGATAGCAACTCAAGAGAACTAGCAGATGTGAACTAAGAAATGTATTTACAGTATGTTATTCTTTAGAAATTGTATCACACAAAAAAACCTAATTGTAATCTCATCAAAATTCTGTTCACCTTAAATTCTTGTTGCTTGGCCATCATCACTGGCATGTGTCTAACAAGCAGAGGATGTTTCTCCTTTTTGATTTGATTCCCATCATCTTCTACGCAGAACCAACCTAACAGGTTATCCTCCGCTGTAATGGAAAGAACAAACAATAAACACTCCACAGTCCTTTCACTGAATAATCACTTACACCTCTCTCCACAGGAACAGAAAAGAATTCTGTTAGGACAAGTCAATACTGATCAGTTCTTATGCCATAGGTGCAAAAATGACAACATAAAACTGCGAGCAAAAATTCAGTTGAGTAGATTACATACATACTGATGATGCAAAAAAAGAACACCTTACATTAGCAAAACGTTAAGGTTAGTCACTTAACGATCTTGCAAACTGAATATTGAAAGAGGAAAAGACACATCAAACCTCTCCTCAGACTCTAGGAAATCTGTTTGTTGAACAGCATTTCTCTGCCTGTTAAAGGAACATCACTAGCAACTGCTAGTTATCATAGTTATAAGGATCCTCCTCCTGGAACATCCATTCTCTCTTCTTTGTTACTTTGCTTGTCTTCAGTGAGACATCACAAAACCACTCTATTTTGACCATGTGCTGGTGAAACTTGCTTTTGAGCAAGTTAAAGTTAGGCACTGAAAAGTCTAAGTGTCTTTGGAAACCTATACTCTTGTGCAAGCACAGATGACTAATAACATCCCAGGACAGCATATTTTTTATTGCTCTAACTTAGATCAGGTTTGTGTTGATTTACAATTGCAACAATTAGCAATAAATACCAGACTTCATTAAAATACTGAAGAAAATACATTCCTTCATAATGAACACCCCATTTTATCTACAATGTTATTACTTTGTAGTGATACACAATCATTACTATTTACTGTATTGCAATTTTAAACACCTGCAGACAAATTTTCACCAAGAAAGAAAAATCATTCTCCGAAAAATAAAAATAAAAAAATTACACTGTATTCTGAGAGCTATTTTAACTTGTTTGGAAATTTGAGTAACTAGGAATTACCAAGGGCAAGTTTAGCCATTTGTAAATTGTTGATCCAAGACTGTTTGATGGCAGGGGTAAATGTATTGAACACAGCTGTAAAGAAAGTTGGCCGCCCAGACCTGCAAAACAGAAAAAAAGGAAAAAAAAAAAAGCCACTCTAAATGCATTGAGTATGAATACAGCCATGGCTATAAATGTTGAACGAGATGAAATTTCATTATTTTCTAATACTTAGACAAAGAATCAGCTCTGATTTAAGTGTGCAGGCTGTGATACGCCATTTGTCCATCTTCCTACATACACTTCACATGAAATGTTATGAGAGGAAGACCCTCACTGGTGAAGGAACACAACAGTTACTGTTCCCTATTAGCTGTCACTGCCACAGTTGCTCTTTTGCCTCCTGTACCCAGAATGCTGGGCTGAGGAACAGAAGAAAGGCCACAATGCTGCTCTGGAACATTAAAGCTCCCAGCATTATGGCATAAGAGCAAAAGTCAGGGGCTTACCGTGGAGACAGAAGGGAGGGAAGAGCTATAGATTCCCAAATCCTCCCTCGTACATCTATACCTAATACGTAAACCAATTTACAAAGTTTTGTAATCAAGATTTCTACTGACTTGTCCTGTTTTCCCGGGAGTTGCAGCTGAATTCTACAGCGATCTGCCGCTCTGATTTCATCTTCTTTTTTCAAAATCAGTTTTTGTAAACCTGAGGTCCAGTCATGGGCTACAGATTGGTTTAAGTTCTGAAAAATGAAAAAAACCTAAGATTCAACACCAGCCTACCAGCCTATTGCAAACAGGGTAAAAAGGTGACCTGCATATAACAAACAATGACACATGGGCTTCAGTTAGACCACATTTTAATCATGGACAATTTAGCCATATTTGTAAACACATTTCAGAAATACAGTAAAATACTTGCTAATGTATTTTATCTGAAGATTTAATCTCACATTGCTCAGTTTGATGATACACAAATGACATTCCCAAGCATTTGTCAAATTAAAAAATGTAAATTTGTATCAGATGTATGCACAAACCTTTTACTTTATTCCAGCATCCACAAATTCTGCTTCTAAAGAAGAACTTGTGAAAACATCTACAAATCATACTGCAAATATGCTTTTGTTCAAATCTTTGAATCAAAATGATGAAAGATGTGTGGTCTAAACCTGTTTAAGATGCTGAAACAATAACTCACTGCAAGGTGAGTGTTCTGTTGCAGAGAGTAAAAGAACACCTGGATGATACAAAGCATCAAGACTAACAAGTCGACAGAAGTACACACACTTTCCACCATCAGGATTCTATGACAACTGAAAGTGTTTTTCAAAAATAAAGAAGCTGACCTCATTCCTCAACTAAATTCTTGTAATTCCATTGCACACATCTACCTGGAAACAATGACTGAATTTTAAGTTTTTGAAGCGTAGTTTGCTCTGATTGCCAGTGCAGGAAGAAAGGTTTTGTAGGGTAATGGGGGAATGTCTTAGGGTGTATCTATGCTATGCATATTCCCAATCATGCAGATGAAATTCACCTTGTAACACTCTTGAAGCTTGTCCAAAAGCACTGTTTCCATAGACTTATTTCAGAGTACATATTTTCACAAAATGTTATGTTTTATTTAATGCCTTGACTCTGAAGCCAAGATATGTCAAGAGAAACTCAGCTTTCATAAATTCATACATATACACATATATTTACTATCTGTGGTAGCAGGCAGGAGTTAAAAATTACATGTAACCATACATAAAATGTATAATAAAACAAGCAAAAAAGTAATTGTTTGAAGTCTCAAGACTTCATTTGGTGTTAAGTACTATATTTGTTTGCCAGAATATAAGCTAAATCAAAGGGATGTGAACAAAGCTAAAGCAAAATACTTCCAAAATGCTTCTGAAAATCCTTTTATATTTTTGTGATTTATACTCAGTTTTAAGTACAGTTTTCCCCCAAAAGCCAGGATTATGAGCTTGGATGGGGATCAAGAGCTTCCTCCAAACACCCATCCTCCGACTACCATGTCTAACTGCAAGAATCCAATTTCTTAACATCAAAATGTAATTGTTTCCATATTAGCTTATCAGCTACTGAACAAATGCAGACACTTGTAGTGTCCACCTACACTTAAAAACAATAAAGAAAAACAAGATTAGAAGGACAGCTGTAATCTATTTATAACACTTAACAGCAAATGCATTACTAGAGGCAAAAATTATTTCACTTTTTGCAGAGAGAACTAAAGAATGTCTTGCACAGGCCCTAGGGAGAGGCAACTATGCTACTTTACAACAAGAACAAACTTGAAAAATAAATCCAGTTTTGTTTATTACCTGATAGTTTCCTTTAAGGCTGCTTATTAATTGACTAATTTGACCAAGTACATTCAAGTCATGTAAAAGGTTCTGCAGATCGTGGTACAGTTGCCCTGGTCCCATATAGAGCTTGTCTAAAATGAATAAAACCATAAGGTCACACATAATACAAAGATGCAATTCTCAGTTGAACAAGGAAAGCATCACAAAGACAATATAAACATTTATTACATCTGAAAATCAGAGTGGTTCATTTCTACATATACCCTCACTATTTCACTTTGTTTCTCCAGCTGCTTCTAATGTCCCTGCAGACAGATAATTGTGAAATGCACCCCAGGAAATAATAGGCAGTAGCATATATCACATACAGCCTTCGCACACACAGGCAGTACCACCAGCATCTCCTTTTAGATCATCTTATCATTGCCTTTTTAGCTACAAACAAGATTCAATGGAGATGGAGAGCACCATCTGCAGTTTTAATACACCACATTAGAATTATAACAAATATCAAAGCTTCACTGGCCCCAAAATCTCTTGCTGCCATGGAAGTTTTGTTTAGCACCAAACAACAGACTTGCTGTAACACATTAATTTAAACATCTTTCCTGGAGGTTGTTTTTGGTTACGTGACAAGCAAAAAAATTTATTTGTAGTTTTTGCTAGGATGGTTTAAAATTCAAAATTTGCTTTATTGATCATGAGACAGTTCTGGATCATATATCCATATCCTAACTACAACACAAGCCTGCAATTTCACTGAACCCCTTGAAATTTTACTGCAATCACGCTTAAATCAAAAAAGGATCTGTTCTAAAATCAGCAGAAAATCTGAACAGCAGCAGAAATATTTTATGCTAATCATCAATAAGTACAAAGGTTTATAAGGGAACAGTAACTCAGAAAAACACACTGATTACTAGGATAAAGTGTCCATCTAAATGCACAAAGCTTGCAAACCCCTGCTAGTATACTCTGACTACCATGATGCTAGGAGTGGAATGGCCATGTAATTGCTTTGGAAACAACATTCACTCTCCCATAAAAAAACCACCCTGACTCATACAGAGTCAGCATGTTTCCCTTTGGCTGAATGACAGGAACAGGACTGGATTATCTTTCCAGGAAACTCCTGCAGATTCTTTAGCTCATGCGGTGTAGTATCCAAACTGTGGATCCTTCATCCTTTACCACAGCTTTGGAAGGCAGTCTGTGGGCAGCAAACGCCCCTGAATCAGAAGGATTTCAACAGTGTGTTGGCAAGAACAAGATCTAAGTACAGTGCTGGCTACTGGCTCTGCAGACAGCTCAGGAGCATGCACACGAGCTGTGCCACCCGCTCTGGCTGCAGGGCAGAGGGTGCTGGGCACAGCCCCGCTGCCACACACACCGCGGGCACCCCCAGTCCCTCCAGTCTGCTGCAGGGCCCGGCTACAAAACAAAACTCCTCAAACCAAACACAAAGCTGTCCAAATAGACTAAGTAAGAATAAACATGAAAAATAAACTCTTATGAAACAATGCTACTTAAATCATTAGTCTATTTTCAGTTAGGCATCAAAATAACTATTTTCTAAAGACATTTTCCTCTTTGAAGGCATCGTACAGATAGAGGCCAATGTTTTTCTTTAATGCAATTCACCATACTAAGCTGGAAGTCTGCCTTAAACCCTGAAAACCATAAAATTTCAAGGCTCAAAGAAAATATTAATGGCTACTTTATTTCTGACTTCTCCACTTCACTGCAGGAAAACACAACATAAACCTGAAATATTACACATTCCCATGAGATTTCAAGTTATTATCTAGCCTTTAAATCTTCTGGTGTATTGGATCAATGAAATTATTTCTGTGTGTTGCACTTGAGCACCAAACAGGGTAATGACTGCACTTTACTACTGTTTACCCAGCCAGATAATAAATGGAACTATCATCATCTTCTTTGCCTGCTCTGAATGTTAATTAGAAGAACAATCTAGCCTTTTACCCTTAAAACCAACTTAGTCCATAAGAAAAGATAATTACATTTACTGTACACCATGAAAAGAAATGACTGCAAAGTAGATCTAAGAGAAAGAATTTTGAAATCATGGTCAGTTGAGCATGTTTGCAGTTTTGTTTCAAAAAAAAAGAAAAAAATTAAACACTTTTCTTGAACTGCAGACTCCATACTTTCATTAAGCTATATTTTCACTTTCTTCAACCCGAATACTTGAAAAATCTGTATCTGAAAAGATGTAAACACTTTTCTCCTTGTATCTGTCTTCTGCTAGCTTATACCTTTTGTCTTGCTAACATCCACAATAATTGTAATTTGTTAAGTACCTGAATCACTAGTTCCTAGATGCATGAAATCGTTGATTTTGATGGGGCTACTTGCAAAGAATGGAGCAGGTCAGTGCTAACATGAAATCTGGTAAAATCTAGCTAAAAGTCATGATAATGTATCTGACACTGTAAAGAACACAAATTATATCATTCTTGCTCCAAATTTCTCTAACAAAAAGATAGCTTCTGCAAAAAAAAAAAAAATTTAGACTGAACAGAAATAATTGTTTGATGAGTTGAGTTTTTGGCAGAAGTCCAGTCACCTGTCATTTATAAACTCCATTACTAAACAAACCAAACAGCTGCCCTGAAAAAATTACTACAAATATTTTTGTGGGTTTGAACCAAGAGAAAATTTACAACAATCAGGTTGTGAAAAGCTGAAAGTCTGTGAGGCTTCCCTTGTACAGGATGGACATTTTCACCCAAGCGAATTACATTATTCTTAAATTATAAAAGCCAGGGTCACTCTTTGTAGCTTGATAAAGACAGTTACCAGACATTTTGTTTGTTATTGTTTGAAGAAGAGACATTAATGCAACGTAAAACAATCTGCATCCAGGCAACTCCTAGATGCTGCAGGATTTTATGCCATAGTCTTCAACCAAGGCCATAAAGCAAGCTTTAACTGCTTACACAGATGGACTTGCCCTATGCAGTACATGTATATCCACCATGCCTGATAATCCTCTTCTTGAAGCTTCAAATAATTTTACAAATATCTTTGTTCCAGCCTTGGTAATAAGGCATAAATCTTGAATCTCATTCAGTAATTGTCACCTGAGTCTCTTTTGTCTGCATCATGAATATTTTATAAGCTATTAGTAAGTCAAGCTAAAAAGGATGCAATATGAACGTCAAAGCAAATAAACCAACCTGGCATCTGAAAGGCTGTCACATGGAAAAACCAAACAAAAGTAATTTAAGGCTCATTCATTAAAAGACCACATTCTTAGTACAGGAAAGGAAGCACAAAATCAAAACAGTAAATAATTAATGAGAGCCTGCTTCCATCCTCTGATGTTCTAGAAAAGAGAAACAGCCAATTTAAGAAGAAATTTTAATAGTCAAGGACTAGATCAACAGGCATGACTAATATTAGTCTTTCATGGAGGTCCTTAGTGGGCACAAACTGATACAGAAAAATAAGACTTCAGAGATCAACAATGATGTAGATTCATCAGAAGTGAGTTCTCCAAAAACCGATCACTTGGATTGTGTCTGGATAATGAGTTACAAGTTATAGCAACTTCATCTCTGAACTGGGTCCTGTAAGGGTTACTCACAATGTCATTTAAAATAGAATTAGATTCTCAGTGGTTAACCAAACGTTGACTACCAGTTGATCCTGAGAGTTGCCTGATGGAGGTTTTTTCTTGAGCGGAGGAGGTGGGGGAGAACAGTGCTCTGTTCATCAGATGTTTCCCAGCTCACAGCCACAGACTGGCTGCTTCAGCCCACACATGTTCCCTGACCATTCAGTTGCTGGCTATTTTGGGGTGGGTGTTCACTCTTTCTTTTATCCGCAGAAAGTGCACTGAAAAACTCTTGGCTTCACTACAAAGCAGATACATGGTTGGCTTCTTTTGTACTGTGAAATGTTTCACAAATGATAAAGCTGTTCCCTTCTCATTTCTAAGCCACTCCTGCTAATTATCAAGCTCTAAACCAACTTATTTTTCCTATGGGAAAAAAAAACCTTCATGGTTTTACAAAAGGCTCTCCCCAGCTCTACACATCCTACGTGCTACAGAGTGTGCTTGGGCAGGAAAGAAGGCAGCATGCTGTAACCAATAACCACATATGTGGCTTCAAAAGCAACTTTTTTGCATTCCACCTACAGATCAGGGGTAAAATCTTGGCCACATGTAAGCTAGCAAGAATTTTTTTCCTCAACTCCTTTGTTGCTAAGATTTTACCAGAGGAATTCGTGCCTCCGTGCAACAGGCAGATTTACTGCCAACAGCCAGTAATTTATGCAAAATACCCAATTCCTTGCTCAGCATTAAAAAGAAATACACTCAAGGTTAAAAAAGAAAACAAAACCACAACTTGGGAAGAAAGGAGGTTAAAGCTTAAATTGATTTTGCTGCTGTGTAAAATTGTGGACAAGATTCTGCTTTTTATAACAATTTCTTCTTAGGCCAAGATACATTTGAGTATAATACTAAACATTTATTTTGCCTGCTTGTTTCCCAGTGTTACTCTCAGCACCACAGCTTCAAATTCATCAGTTTTGCCTGGTTTGAAGCAATTTTTATAACTGAAACAGAAGCAATTTTAACCGATTTATACTCAGGCATTTTCAAAGCCTGCAGGAAACTCCCTGGGTGTGGTTAAAGTCAGTTTAACTTGGTTCAGGCAAAAGTAGAATTTGGAAGGTTGTGAATAAATATACACATGCAAGAGAAGTGTCTGTGTGCTCGTGCCTGGGCAGAGGGGGAGGATTCCCACCTCTGGCAGAAGGCTGAATTTCTGGGGAGCACAGCCAGCAGCCACAGCTCTCTCCCTACACAGCAGCAGCTGTTTTAATAGGTGCTGGCACAGCAGCTGCTCCCTTGGGATTGTTGTCCATCTGGGTCCCCTAAATTTTCAATTTTCATGGGCACTTCAAGCATATTGGTTATTATAATCCTGAACTGATCACAGCCTATTCTTCCTTTCTAAGAATTACAAAGGGACACATTTATTTTCCATGGTGATTTATTACCTGTAGACATTTTCTATGAGCTCTTGCTGTGTGTTCTGATTCCCATTTGTGAATTACTATTTTACCACAGATTTATGCTACTAAAGACAGAGTAGGTGCAATCACCGATAATTTAAACATCTATTGCTGGGCAAGCAAACATAGTGGCTCAACTGGTCCCTTCCCACACTAAACTCCTGTTTATTACCAATTAGAAGGATTTTCTTTTATTACATAAATTACATAAATCCAAATGTCACACAAATGAAATAAAACCTTCCGTCAATATACTCCTAATATTGCAACTATTTTTGCAAATATTTCTGTATTGTCCATCATGTTGAAACGAAATACTACTAATAGACAAACTGTTGGGTGTCTCTTTTACTGCCAAGTAACTAATATTGACAACATCTGCCTTGAGTATAATCATAGTAATGACCTTTTCTCCTCATAGTTCAAAACTACAATACATCAATATAAATTGCTTTCGGAAAAGCTATATTGAAATGAAGCGAAAACTGATGCATCAGGAAAATTCAAGGTCCTTATAAAGATTACTTTGCTTCTGAGGGACACAGAGCCCTGAAGTCAGACTAGTGTTACACAAAATGGAAGAACATGAATGCTCACATGCAAAAACCACAACTGAATTGAGAAAGGCTCTTTTCCTGACTACAGTTCCAGTGTTACAGAGGGGTAACACGAAATTAATGATACGCTCCAAGAACATGCCAGATTTGAAGACCACTCTGAAAGGTTGGTACACCCCAAATTTGACTTGCCATTTGCAATCTGGTCTTTGAGGCTGAGCACATTTGTATTGCTTCCTCCCACTGAGCCATCTGTGTGCATCCAGGCAGCACACTGAAACATCAAGTGTTATGAAGAGATTTGGAAAAGTTTCAATCCTCGTCTAGAGCACAAATATCACCTGAGATGGGGGAAGAAGTTACATATGTGGAAGGTAACTTTAAAAGCTGCTGTGTCTGAGGAAGGCATAACAAATTGGTACTTGTATAGGATTACACACTTGGAACAAATAATAAAAAACCAGGCCCTTACACAAAATTTCAACTACATTTAAACCTGAGTAGCTTGTACAGTGTTCTGGAAAGCAAAGCATCATGATACTAGATGAATTCTTGATCAGTTCATAATAAACTGGACAGATATCATGAGATTGCTAACCTATTTACATTAAACTATGATGATGCAGCAGTAATATATTTAAAACCATTTAGGTATAGACAGAACTGTTCAATTCTTTAAATTTGGCTTTAATTGTCCTAGAAAAGTTTCACTGACTTTTTTTCCATCAAGTAATAATAGGCAGACAGCATCCCAGTGCTTAATTTATAATGCCCACCTTTAGAAAGGACAAGAATGGAGACTGTGAGAGACAATCTTGTATGTGAAGTAAAATAGTTTCCTGTTCACTGCAGACCTTGATAATTAATATAAAGAAGGAAAACCAGAAACCGTTAATAAGGCCCATTAGTAAGGAATTCTTCCCCTATACTTGATACTGAATCCTGCTCCTATAGATACACTGGTACACAAAACACACCAATGCTTCACAGCTGCTCGGTGGAAGAGAACTTACCAAATAGAGAACAAACATTCTCTTTTGACAGGTCTAGTGGAACTACTTTTCTCACTACAAACAGAAAAGGAAATCTTTATGCGCCATTATTATACTCAAGCTATTTCAGCAACTAATAAAAAGAGTTGGCAAAAAATTATGAATACTGGAAATACTAGAAACACTGTAATTAATTTAGCAGTTTATACTGATGTTACATATTTAAGTACCATTTCCTTTCCTTTTGCAAACTCCCTTGTCCCAGAACACCTAGCTTTCGCTAGAAGGCTGGTGATGAGGGTCTCCTTCTATACTAAAACTTTCTCTTGCACAGAACTTGACACATTCAAGCCCCCGTTATACACAAGAGGCACATCCATACCTCTGATATACATCCTTCCTGGAAATTTTGTATGATTGTTTAAGCCAGTAACAAAGCAGATGAGGTTTTGTTTTTAGACACTGAACTACCAACTTCCTGCATGTTGTGTTATGTAAGCAAAGTCCCTGACAGCCCCCACAGCACTACCCTCCTCATATTTGTATCTTTTCACTTGCTCACTCATGCTGCTCCTCTTTCCACAGACGCATCAGAGAAATATGTGGGCAGGTTTGGTTTTCTTGTTTCTCCTTTATGAGAGCATTTGAACAGCCAATTGGAATTTGACTAAAATAGTAATAAAAAAAAAGTCGCCCTATGAATCCAAAATCCTGGCTTATGACTCAAACAAGTCCATGAATCAATTTAAAGTTCCTCACAGAAAAGCAGACTTTCTGCCCTCCCCCGGTTTGCTCTTTTGCACTAAATCCAACTCATGATCTCCACAGTTGCATGCACCCAAAAAATCTGAGCCACCATAAGTCAGCTGTAGGTCTCCTGAGATTACACCCCACTCTCAGGTCCAAACTACACAAGTTTTTGAGTGGCATCAGTCTCCAGGTTTGGAAATTTAAGCAAATGGGAAGTCAGGAATGATGTCACAGAACAAGAGTTTAGTTGGCAGCCATCAATGAAAAACCGAGCAGCTGCTCGCACGTATCTTTGCAGCATAACCCTAATTTAGGATTAGTAACCTAGTGCAGAAAGAAGCAGCACAAGCACACACATCATATTACGTGATAAGCAATAAACCCCTTGAGATTCCTAGAATGCAAATTGTTCAATTCAGACATGGCGTAAGCAAGGCTGATTACCAATACAGTCGGGACCCACCGTAGCCAATCATCATGAAGAGCATTATCATAAACATGAAATGACAATGTTCAGTCTAATCATACTTTAATCATGTAAGCACCTAAACATAATTTATGTTTTTAATTATTGAAACTGATAATCTGAGTCTCTGAAGCTAATGTATTAAATTAACTGTTCTCAGTGCCATGCAAGACAGGGGAGTTCTTCAGGTCCTAATCACAGAAGAACCAAATACCACATAACACCCACTACACAGAGTAGTGCTGGAAAACAAACCTCACAAGTCTCAACTCTGACAAAGTATTTTAACATGCTTTACCTCCCTGTCAGTTGCTAACACCTTTCTCTCAACTGGCAATTACATGAATGCTGAGACCTGTCTTGCTCATTGTACCAGATCTGAACACCAAAGAACCAGGTTGCACAAAAACTACCATCTAACCACAAAACTGCTTATTCGCACATCTTGAGGAATAGGAAAATAAAATCAACAGTTTGCAACTGCAAGTAGTGAGTAAGGTATTGAATTCATAGTGCTATACCATTTGTGAATAAAATTATGCAAAATTATGCAAAACCACCAAGGAAATGTAAAGCCTCTGAGACAGTAAGAAGTAGTTCATACACTGAGAGCATGGCTTCAAGATTATATTAGCTCCAGCTAATCCTGACTGCACAGGGCATTTCAGATATAAAAGGCCATAAATACTTTTCCTGCTGACAGAAGCAGCTGTACTGTGTCAGAGATTAAAGCAGCAGGGAACATGAAGGAGAAACACCAGAGCCCTGATACACTCAGAGTGGACCCCACAGCCCGGCTCCCCAGTGTCACACTAGCTGGGACAATGGTCAGGGGTCTTCCTGGACTATGTACTGACTGCAGCTCCTGGCTCTGTTCCCATGAGGAAGAAAAATGCTGTAAACAAAGACTTCAGAGTCAAAGAAAAGAAGTGCCACGGCCCTTTCTCTCACAAGGCCCAAAACAGAAGGCTGAGGACAGCATGGACCTGGAACCTTGTAGAGATTTTTCTTCAGCTTTTTGTCGTTGGTTTGTCTGTGGTTCTGCCCAGGACAGAGACGGGAACGGGAGATCTCTGAAGTCAGGTCTTAGAGCATGAGGTTTATTGTGAAAGAGCAGGGGTGCAGGGGACCTGCTAGGAGCCGCCAGACGCAGCTCGGAGCAGGTCGGAGAGCAGAGAAGGAGGATACAGAGTTCAGAATAGAACAGAATACAGAATGCAGAATACAGAATACCTTTTTTCCCGTTTACATCTCAATAAATCATCTTCTGTGCTGAATATTCTAACTTACATTAACCAATCTAGAACAAGCTACAAATCCTATAGCATTTACATACAGCCTATAAGAATCACTGCATTACCATATGGCGTTATATTTTAAACTCTAAAAACTGCTTTTTGGACCCTCTGCCAAGTTGGCAGGGTCTGCTCTGACCCTTGGACCTTTCTGCAAGCAGAGGGTATTGTTTCATCAAAGGGGATTACCTTCAGTCGGCTATACCATTGTTTTCCAGTAATTCAGTAACTGGGGTTTGGTATCTCAAAGCTTGTTTTCATTTCAATCTTGCCTAGAGTTTCCATACTCTCAGCATCTTTTGCTAGGTACTCATATTTATATGGCTTTCTTATTTCATTGACCCCAACAGAACCCTCCTAAGGAAGGAGAGGGGTCACACAGGACATCTGGGATGCGCCTGCACAGGCACAAAGGGCGAAAGAGGAACTGGGTGCAGAAAGAGAAACACTGATACAAACAGCCAATGAAAGTACATGTGTGAAGGCATTTAAACAATGAGAGTACTGCAAGGATTCCAAGATAGGTCTGCAGCAGTTGTAAACTGGCCAAGCTGCCAGAGGTTTACACTGGAGCTCCCACCAGACTATAACAATTCATGTGGAAATTGCACTGTGAGGAGCTCAGCTCCCTCTTTCATACACACCAACTTGGTTTCTATTAATTTTACAACTCTGCGTCATGATGTGGATGAGAGCCCTGGCAACACAGAACAAGGTTTATAGGAAGTGGATAACAAATCCTATAACCACTATAAAAAATACAAATGGCAAAGAGAAGAATCTCAACCTGCGTGGGTGAGACAAACGTGTAACACCTAAATTTATCCTTGCCTAATCCACTAGATAGAAACTTATATCCGCTTAATAAAGTGAACTATTTAATGTCACCCCATTTGCTCAGATGAACAAGCTTTTTGGCATTAGGTTTATTTAAAATCTTTGGTCTTTTGTTCGCATATATCAGCGACAGTTTACATTTATGAATATATTGCATCTCTAGTGTACAGTATTGTCTTCAATAACTTTAAAATAAAGACTTACACTATTAATCTTTATTTTTCCACAGAGATGAAAGCTAGTTCAATTAGCAAGTTGTGCCACATCACTTTCTATCACCAGTGCTGGAGTTGATATGCCACTTAATATTAGTTTTTGGTTACTCTGGACATTGCATCATACAATTGCTGAGCCTTAGAGGGATCATAAACGTGACTTGTTTTTCTCCCCCAATTCTGTATTTGGCATTAGACAAACCAGGAAAAAAAAACAGCTCTAATGGCAATGGCTCTCACAGCAGTACCTCTGATTTGGAGAAGAGCTGCTGTTTCAATGAGCAAGATGTTGACAGAAACAAGTGCACACGGTAGCCCATCAAACATCCCACCCTGTTTCCCTGGCAACATTCTGAGGCCTACACAAAGTGACTGCATCAAGCAGAAGAAAACTTGGAAGAGAGGAATCATTTCTGCACTTCAGCATCATGTCATTACTATATGTGACAGTAAACAAACTCCACAGAGATCAAGAACACAATCAAGTGGAAACAGTACAAATGTATCCCCAGAAGTCTGAGTGGGAAAGGGGAGCAGCCATGGCTAAGGAGTGCTGAGCTTTGCTCTCACTTACAAACTGTAAACCTGTGAAAGAAAGAAATAACACTAAAATGCAGCCATAAGAATACCAACCTGATTTTTGACTTCACTGCTTTCTTTGATGCTCATCACAGCATGGATATATGGTACAGATGGGTCTGGCTCATTTTCCCTTTCAGCCTTTAGACATATGGCTCAAACTGATGTTTCTTTGCTTAAGCAACTGTCTATGCTGTCTATGTCTCCTAATCAACCTGATCAGAGCAGAGCACTGCTGACAGGCACTGGCTTCCCACCCAGACATGGTGGGATGCTTAGCCCTCTCCCTTTGGTTCTAGAGTCTCTCTAGTTTGGTCTTGTTAAACAAAAGTGCTGTGAAAAACTTGTCACTCACTCTTTTCATTCTTGGGGACCCAAGAACAGGCAACTGGGAGTGTTTGCTATTCATATGGCACCAAACTGGCATTTGCCTCAGCACAAACCACAATTCACAACCCATCAACAGTTTGCATAAAGTGCTGCAAACTCATAACATGTGCCATAAGTATGAGAAACTGAAACTCAGGCCAGTATATTTGACTTTTGTTCCTACATTCCCATTTAAAAGGCAGTGAAATACACATATTCGCAGTGATTTTATGTACACATGGATGACTTGCAAGGCAAGGTTGACTTCTGATGCTTCTAGAGGGGAAATACTGAACATTTTTGGTAAGAAGTTACAAATTTGCCTTTGACTATACTTTCTATATTTTTGGAAAGTGTATTTATAATATTTCATCAACATGACATATTAAAAGCAAAATGTATTCACTGTGCTTTCACCCATCGTCTTTTTTATCATAAAAGTACAGGTAGCATTTAACTTTCTTGATGCCCTCTTTCCACATATTCAATCCAACTGGGAATCTGAAGAGGTCCCAGTCAACTGAAAGCTGGCAAACATTGTCCCAAGGCAAGAAGGATGACTGTGGTAGCTACATGCCTGTCAGTCTCACTTCAGTGTCTGGTGAAGTTACAAGGGTTATGCTGGAGTTAGTGAAAAACACCTGAAAGACAACACAGTCACTGGTCCCAGCCAGAACAAGTTCATGAAGTTAAAGTCCTGTTTAAGAAACCTAATTTTCTTTTATGACAAAGTAACCCAGGTAGTTGATCAGGGGGAGCCAGTTGATGTACACTGTGGATTTCAGTAAAGCTATTGATCTGAGGCCTCTCACAGGATCCTTCTGGACAAAATGTCCAGCACACAGCTGGATAAACACAGGTAAACTGGCTCACAGGTCAGGCACAAAGGGTTATTTACAGTGAATATGGTGGTGACATCAGACTGCTGACCTGTCACTAGTGTGGTTTCCCAGGGCTCCATTTTAGGCTCAGTTCTCTTCAATGTCTTCAATAACGACTACAAGGAATACTAAGTAACTTTGCCAATGACACTAAATTGGGAGGAGCTGCCAACTTCCTTGAAGGCAGAGAGACCCCGCAGACAAACCTTGACAAATTACAGAGCTGGGCAATCACCAACCATAGAAAGTTTAACAAGGGCAAGTGCTGGATTCTGCTCCTGGGACAGGGCATCCCTGGATGTACAGACAGACTGAGCAAAGACACCGGAGAGCAGCCCCACAGAAAGAGATCTGGGGATCCTGGTCAACGGCAAGTTTAGTATGGGTCAGCACTACCCTGGCAGCCAGGAGGGCCAGCCGTGTCCTGGGGGGCATCAGGCACAGCATCACTGGCCAGGTGAGGGAGGTGAATTTCTCACACAGGTACACAGATTTCTTACACAAGTTAATCAAAACCAAGAATATACAACTTTCTGTTCACACTGAAAATATTCCCCTGTTCCTATATTAATTCAACTTTTCTATACTATGAATGTATCTGTGCTTCTGCACATGGACTAACTGGGGTGAAGAGAACAGCAATAGCCTACCAAAAACAATACATGGATTTACTAGGGAAAAAACTCGCATCTTTCTGCCAGCAGTTCTACAGAAGAAAATTAACACATCACGCTTTTGGCACACATAACTAAATAACTGCTTCCACAAAAACTGTCCATTTGGGATGCCAGAGAGTCAAACAGATTTTCAAGCAAGACTAACTCTAATACATGAAACAGGACTTTGACTAATTTGCTGAGAGAAAAGCCATCTGATAAACATGCTGCTTTTTCCTGAAGACGGAGAATGTGAAACGTTTAGTGGTGATTATTGCAGGAAGCAAACACGAATGGTAATTGCACTCCATTAGGAAACAATATTAGAATTGTAGAAATAAAGGACTCTGCCAAACAGCTGAGAGTTCAATCCTTTTTCATGTTCATAACTAAAAGAATTTAGTCTACTATTGGTGCTAGGGGACAACAACAGAACAAGATAAGAGCACGTCAAAGATGGGGCAGCATAGCAGAACATACTCTAGGAAAATTTTCCTGCTTTCTCCCACACACCCTCAGGCCACACAGTTTCTCCAATCAAAACACAAAGGGCTTAAAACAAAAAAAAAAAAGACATTAACTTAATAGCCCCTAAAAGTGTTCTCTAGAATTCAGAGACAAAAGACTGCTATACAAAGCTCACTGGGGTAGAAAACTGCCCATTGATGATTTTGCCAAGTGAAAACCAAGTTCACAAAGCCCTTGCTTTTAATCTTAGAACAGTGCTAAAGCATGCCTTTGATTTATACATACTCATAAAACTTTTCAACCTTTCAGCTTCATATTACAGACTGTACAAGATTAATTCAAATTCAGCTATTAATTCAAGCACCCAAAGTGAAGTTTGCATGTTTAAACTATACGGCCTTTTCTTGCAACATCACAGAAAACTGGAAGCACCAATTGCATTTAGGCAATAATAAACAGCAAGATACAATTGTGACAGCTACCTCCTCACAGAAAAGCTTTTGGTAGAGAAAAAAGTGCCATGATAAGGGAAATGTAACTAATAATCAGTAATCCTCACAAGAACACAACCTGAATCCATCAAGAATCCTTGCTAATCACAGCAGTAATGTCAGAATACCAACTTTAAAGGAGTCAAGTATTCAACCTGGCATGTGGCAGATACAAACCAACTTTTCTCAGTCTTCCACAAATGCAAGACATAATCCCTCTACTCCTTCATGATTTTACACAGAACCACCATTATTCTGTATCTCTTCAGTACCCATAAACTGGATATGTAAGCTGAAAATCAGGTCTGAGAAATGGTTTTTATGTCTCAGGATTTTGCCTAGAGCATTTCAAACTGTTCTTGATCACTACATTTTATTAATACGACATACTATGAGGCCACTGGGATTTCATGGTATACTTTGAAAACAGAGGGAGACATAATTTTATGATGACTGCAAAGATACAAAGTTTCAAGCAGAGTAGATGGTATTTCTGTTAGCACTTTGCAACTTGTAGTAAACACTCAGTAATCCCACCAATGATGTGATACTACCATATTAAATACCACGTCGCCAGCTATAAAATGCAGCAACTTGGTGTGTACAAATAAAAAGCAGCACTGAACCAGTACACAGTCTTACCAGACTTTCCCTCTGCAGGAAGGCTGTACTTTCTGAGCTTCTGTAATCTTTAGCAGCCAACTTAAACTGGAACTAAGTAGACAACTCTACAGAACAACTAACACAATTAGGTGTGTATTCAAACTTGTCTATAAAGGCCAGTTCAAACAATTCTGCATTCAGAGTTTGCTCGAGCAAACACGGTAGTATATGCAAAAAGCAAGGCTATGCTGTTCCTCTTCGTGATTGTTTATATTTAATTTAGTTGGATCATTTGGCAGAAAAGTTTGATTAAACCTGAGGGAGGATTTTTTCAGTATACCCAGTATCCTTCAAATCGTTTTTATTTCTTATCTTTTGATCCTTTTTAATAAAAGACTGAATTAATATAACAGAGCTTACCAAGAGAAAAATTAGTTCAGCTCACATTTTACCTATTGAGTACCATTTAACCTGAAGGTTGATTTACAAATGATGTACAAAGTAATTTCTTTTTTTTTGGTGTGATATTGTCACCAAACAAGCTGAAAAACCTCAAAAGCCAGGAGGTTCAAGTAAGTTTTACAGGACTGTTTGGTTGGGAGTTTTTGTTTCTCCTCTCATGCTTTTCTTCCCCATCTGACCTTGCTGACATGCAAGGATTTGGTCTTATCAGCTGTGAAACTGCTGCACAAAATCACAGTAGGAATATTCAAAATTCTGTTCCTCCCACACTAACCTACAAAAGGGACCCCCAATTCTAAGAAATGCACTTCTTTATATAGTCCTCTCAGGGTTGCATACAGCAGCTGATAAGTTATAAAATAAAGGCTTTAATCTCATTCTCTAAGTAGTCCACTAATGCTTAGAAGGAGTTCCAAGAATTAAGTCATCCTTGAAATAAAGACATAACTGCCCGTAAAATTTTCTGTAGCTATTTACAAAGGGAGGAGCAAGAAGACCTGACAAGAACCATCCTGGAGAATACAGGGGGTAGTAAATGCTGCACTCTGATGGTGTAGCATTTATGCCTCCTTATAGCGCAACTGGAGGAAAATTCATGAAGCCAAGGGTACAATATTAAATACATGTAGTGTGAAATAATGCCTAGAGCGAGCACTGAAATCCATGTGAATTATAATCCATTAATAGGAATCAAATTACAATCTAGAGATATTAAGTGCATTTAATATTACAATATTTACGCAAAAAACAGGATATAAAAATAACTCCTTATGCGTGAAAGTCTAGCTAACAAGTAAAGTCTTAAACTTCATACATCTCTTGAGGGCAGTTGGCAGACTTGTAGCGGGGATTAACTAGCATAGAAGAATTTGCAAACTTCAGAGCTTGAGGTCATTTTTGGAGAGAGGCTTGGAGGAAATCACCTATTAACATATTGTTTTGAAAACTTTCATTAAGGTTTTTTTCTGAAGCACTAGTTTGAAGGGCAAGATACCATGGGCTTGAGAGAAGTGAGTAAATTCTACCGCACAATAATCACTTGTTTCCAGATTCTTAATCACAGGAAGAGGGTGGCTTGGTCATCTTTACTGAGAGAAACTTCCTTGCTTTAACTATGGGATAAAGAACACAGGCAGAACCAGCTACCACAGGACTACTGGTGCACCACACCAAACTCACCTTTTTGCATGTCTGCACCCTCTCATGCTTTAGAACTCTTCACTCATTCATGCATAAAATTCTCAACTATGACAAATACAAGTAATTCATGTCACAAGGCAGAAGCCTGGCTGTCACTTTTTGCATTCTCAGTTTCCAAAGAAAGAGGCTCTACTACTCTTCACGTTACAGAAATCTTCATGCACAAAATGCTTTCCTTTGTTTTCAGTAGCCCATTCAATTTCAAATATGGATTTTGACATCGTCTGGAAAAGTCAGTAACTCCTGTCACTTACTTGGCTTGGAGTTAATGATGACATTTTCAGCAGAGTGCTGGGGTGGGAACCTGCAGTTCTCTCCTTGGCCCTCACTGCTGCCATACTCTATGACGTCCACTTGTCCCAGCGGTACGCTCCACTTCAATAAATACCTCTGGCCAGTTGTCATGGTGCCACTGCTTTCATAGGAAGAGCTGGAAGATGCACAAATTATTACTGCAACAAGCAGCTGTGTTTCACGGCATGTTATTTATTATTTTAGCTTCTAAAATGTGCTGTTTATCAGCTTGAGCACAGTGCACAACTTGAAACAAATACATGCACCGGGCTGACTTTTCTGACTTCAGAGTTAGACCACCAGCTCATGCTGGTCATCTAGACTGTATGCAAAGAAAGACCTGAGGGTCATGCCATCTGTAAAAGCATCTATCTTTTGTAAACCAGGAACACTCAAACATCCCAGGTGCCTAGGGACCACTAGTTGCAGATGAATTTTCTATGGCTTGCAAAAGATACATACTTTTACAGAGGGCATGACCCTCAGAGGGTCAGACACTTGGCATGATCATAAACTCTTCACATGGAAAACAAAAGCTGACTGCACTTTGCTGCTTCAAGTACAAACACAGAAAATCCAAGACTCCACTGGTATGAAAGAAGATCAAATATGAATAGTTAAAAACAATATCCAAGTGTTACCAAGAAACTAAAGAATTTGTAAAGGCAAGGATCACAGGACAATTGACATGAGCTTGTTCCTTTTCTGAAGCGTAGTTATTACATGGCACTTCTCAGTCACTAACATGAGACCAAGCAATCACACACTTAGAAATATATGTACAGGATTCATACTTCAGTAATGAATTAAGATATCAACTCATATTATGCTTAAGAAAAGCTGTTCTTGGAAGATTTTAATGATGCACATTTTCTTTGTCAGAATGTACCATCACATAAAGCAATTTATGACACAAGCAACAAATGAATGTGAACACAACCTTGGCATACACAGGCATTTAGTAACATCAATAATTACAGCCAACAAAAGCACAGAAGGAACTACGAAAAAATGCTTTTTTCAAAGCAGTTCACCTTTAATCCTTCAATGCTTGGTCTCAGAGATAACAACCCTTCCCCATCTGGAACTTTTTTAGCCACTTCCAGGTTTATTCTGGCAACCTGCACTAACTTTATGGGTTTTGTTTTGTATATTTGTTGGGGGTTGTTTGTTTTGCAGAGGGTGGAATTTAATTTACGAATTGTGTGAAGTTACAAATCTCTGTGTGTTACAGTTTAAGGAAGAAGAGAAAAAAAGTCTTACCCTGGCACGCCTGTATTCCACTAAGCCCTAATACACAGCAATAACTAGACACTACAGAGCATTTCTATCTGTAATCTCCAACTGCTATAATTTTCTTACAAAATTACTCTAGAACTTCCAAATATCAGCCAGCTATTTAGAGGACTATAACAAAGCTAGTTATCCATTTATTATGACTACTCTAGCCACAGTAAATACAACAATTGTATTTACTGTGGCTAGAGTAAAGTGTCATTTTTTTCCAGCTGAAGTTCAAATGATCATCTAAAAAGTATAAATTAAATCTTACCGAATATTTACTGTTGCACACATCAGCACATCATTTAACATGAAAAGTCGCCGTTCTTTGGTTTTGATAATTTCTCCTTTGTCATTATAAACTGTCTCAACCATATCATCAGTCCGTATGAGGTACCTGTTTCCGCTGCTGAGTAGCTGGAAAAACAAAACAATCAGCACTGTATATTATACACCGTACATCCAACATCCGGTGCACAAAAAACCAAAACAATGGGTTATTACTTGCCATCCTAGCACAAGTGATTGCAAGTGGATTTGCCAAGGGAATTAGGTCTCTTTATTAGTCTGCTTTTCATTTAGAGAAACAGTAACTTCGGCTGTCACCAACATGGACTGAAGGGGCTTTGCATCTTAATGCAGACCATGGTTGCTCTGGGAATCTGCCACACTGATACAGGTTTCTTGGCCAAAAATATGATACCTCCCACAATTTCTGTGATTTCCTTCCCTTGTCCCTTCTTTCATAGGCCAGTGAAGCCCTACACATGATTCCAGCTGCCCAAAGTGGGAGGCCAGAGTGTGAGGAGGAAGTGTGCTCAGCCTGCTCTGCCACCCTGGCTCACACAGCTGAGGAGCACAGCTGGCAGGCAGTCACAGACTGTGGAGAAGACGACATGTCCAAGAGATTCATGGCATGTCAATTGCTCCTGACATTTGCCTTCAAGGGCTGAGGATCAGCACTGTGTGCAAGTGTGAACTAAACCCTTACTTGTCTAACACATCTCCTTCACCACCTATTTCACCCTGGCTGGCATTGTTCCAAAAATGTATATGCAAATACACAGGCCCAGGAGGGCCAACCATGTCCTGGGGGGCATCAGGCACAGCATCGCCACCCAGGCAAGGGAGGGGATTGTCCCACTCTGCTCTGCACTGGCCTCACCTGAATATTGTGTGCAGTTTTGGGTGCCACAATGTAAGAAAGATATTAAGCTATTAGAGAGTGTCCAAAGGAGGTCCTCAAGGACGGTGAAGGGCCTTGAGGAGAAGCCGTGTGAGGAGTGACTGAGGTCACTTGCTCTATTCAGTCTGGAGGAGACTGAGGGGAGACCTCACTGCAGTCTACAACTTCCTTGTGAGGGGAGGGTTCTTCACCCAGAGGGTGGCTGGGCAATGGAACAGGCCCCCCAAAGTAGTGGTCAAAGCCCCAAGTCTGACAGAGCTCAAGAAGCATTTGGATAATATTCTCAGGCACTTGGTGTGACTCTCAGGGGTGGTCTTGTGCAGAGACAGGAGTTGGACTCAGTGATCCTTATGGGTCCTTTCCAACTCAGCTGATTCTGTGATATTAACACAAAAGGCCTGCAGGACCCTGTGAGATTTGGAGTGACTACCCACATATATATCAATAAATCCCCCACTGCATAACACACAAAATCTTACAGTCAATATCAACTGACAAAAGGTAACCTGGGCCACCTCTTCAAAAGCGCATTCTGCGTCTTGGAATTATTTGCAGATGATTAGTAGCTGCTTCAAGAAGCAGGACTATGACAACTAGAAAAGAAAGTAAAATGTCTGAAACCATCTTCTAATGCACTTAGAATGGAAATACTGTTCCACTATGACAATAAATTCAGTATTCCATTCTTAGTAAATAGCTTAAAACAACCATGTTCTGATTGATTATTGCTTTCCTAAACGCTATACTTTTATGCATCACCAAAAAAACTCCCATTCCTTCAGTACATCTCCATTACTTTATCTCAGAAAGAGTTCACAGGATAATAACCTGTAACTTCACAAAAGCAGCAATTGAAGCATTTATACCCCACTTCATGGAAAAAAGGAATAATTTATGATACAAATAAAACAAGCACACATATATCCACAGTACAGATAGCTACTAATAAACTCAAATAAAAAGGATTGTTCCTTCCTTCTTACTGAATGTCTTCTACAGTTCTTTTCAGACATTTCTATTGTACGATGCAAATACATGAATGAAATAGACTGGCATTTTCGTTAAAACAAGGAATATGTTGGACCCATTCAACAGCACATCTTGAAATGCTTCATAGTTGGAAGCACTGCTGTATAAGGACGTGGTCCTTTTCTTTACACAGGAGTAATTCCTTACTTCTAGGATAAATTAAAAGTTGAATTTTTCCATGCAGAAAATGTGCATGAGATTTTACTACATATTACTATTTCCTACGCTGCCACAGAACACCAGTACTGCTGAGGCTAGTTCAGTGTGCTGCCCATTCCAGCACACAGTGGTTTATCTGATGAGCCTGTTCAGTCCCAGAGGTGGGTGACATCTCCCATTTACCACTAGAATGACCCCATGTGGTTGAGCTCCACAGAAAAAAGACCAATACAGGTGTCTCTTTGGTCTCTGTGGTAGAGATTGCTCAAGGCCCAGAAACTGACTCTTCCATTTCCATTACACTTTCCTACTTTCCTTACCTTATTCAGGTAACGTTCATTCATTGCTTTTGCTATTTGTTTTATTTCACATCGCTGATCTGCATCCCTTTTCCTTTCATTTAACTTCTCTGCCAGTGTCTCAAGTTCTGTAAGAGCCATCTGTAGAGGTAATCTGTCAGGATGTCCTTTATTAGTGTTCTTCAACATATCCTGAGGGGTAATTACAAAACAAAACAAAAATCAGATTTATTTTCAAAGTCAGGTTCCAAAAATTACAGGACGTACAGTTACAACTGCATTCTTTACTTGAGTACTACTAAAGGATAAGACCAATAACCACCTAATGAATATTCAGACAGCACATTGCTTACCTTCCTGAACATGTTAGTAATTCTTTAAAAATATACTGAATGGGATCACATACAGCTTATTTAAAGAACAAAATTACAGAGAAGAGACATAATATTAAACAATCTGGCAATCAGTATTATACTATAATATGCATGTGTCTGTGAAGAGTGATTTAAAATGAAACTTTTCTGATATTTACTGTCATAATAATATTGTATTATCTTTATTACTGTTATTATTCCTTGTTAAAACATGGACAGCATACTCATCCTAAAGTAGGAGACATTACTTCATCAAGGTCACAACAGCTCCTCCAAGTCTTTCTCTTTTGTAGGCATACAGTAGGAACAATTTGAATTATAGTTTGTCTCCATTCCCAGAGCACTTAAAAATCCCTATATATTCACTCTGTGTTCCTGCCACAGTAAACTTCATCCTTCATTCCTACTCCCTCAAAAACTCACCACATGCTTCCCCCACAACTAGCTCTGCTCCTTTACCCACAGTAATTCCCAGACCTGCATCCCAAAGCTGTCCTCCTCTGCACACCTGCAAACACAGCTAACACGTGGTGCTTACTGGGGTAGATCTGCTGTGGTATGGAAGGAGTCACAGAGTAAATTTGTCTGAAGCAGGTCTATACTGTGCTCCTCCTGCAGCTTGACTACCTGTTGAGATGAGACCCAAGGACTCCCTGTCAAATCCACACTTTCCATGGGAAGAGAAACAAGATGCTGCAGGTCTGAAGGAAGCTGCAACATACTCTAGCAGGTCCTGTGAGCCAAGCAGTCAGAGTGTGTACTGTTGTTCTGCATCTCACATATATTCTAAACAATCCAAGGCACAAATTCAATCCTCATTTTTTTCTTAAATGGAAAGTAATGCCACTAAGTTCCTAGTCATGTTTTGAAGTCTTATTAGCTAACAAACTCATATGAACAAGTAGCATATTTGAACTACACCTTTACTAAAAGAATATTTATAAGCTGTATATTACTTAGCAAGTAATCTATATTAAATCTAGTTTACTAAGATTTTCCTGCAGTGCCCTAACTGCCCATCCCTGCAATCAGACTAAGAGATCAGCATGTTTAATGCACTGAAATTTTTTCTTTATTTCCTCATGACCTAGTGGTCACTTCCACTACAGCATGCTCCTCTAGCAGAAGACAGCTACCACGTAATCCCAAATGCAAGAATGCAACAGGAGCCTCCCTTTGGTAAATATTATTTACCTGCAACAGTAGGATGAACTGTGGAAAACGTTGGATAGGTTTCATCATTAAACCATACAGTGTAATGCGATCAGGGCTTGACTCCTGACACTGCTGCAATGCAAGAAAGCCACATTTACTACCATGAGCACATTTCCACCAGTCACAGAACGAAAGGAAAACACTTCCTAGATGTTCTTCTATATTGCTTACATTCATTATAATAGGAAGACTGTAAAGATTCCATTTACTATCAAGATTTAATTTTAAAATATTAAATCTTTTTAAAAAACCCATCACTACTAAAATGATGGCCTGTTACTCAATTGAAATCTCCTCCTTAAATACTGCTGGGCTAAAGTCACACTAGCAATGCAGCATCTATAAATCTAAAAACCTACCTATAGATTTTTAAGAGGAAATCTAAGAAAAACACCATAATCTCAGTGCTATGCAAACAGAGCTTTTGATCTTCTTTATTAGAAGAAACTAAGGAAAAAAATGTTGATTTATAATTGGAAAGAAAAATGGTAGAATCCATTAATTTCAGTTACCAGGAATGGCAGATAAAACCAGACAAATTTCTTTTATGTGTGCAAAAATGCCAGAAATGGCCAGAAATAGGAAGGTTAGAGGAAATATTCAATGTTAAAAACAAAGCAAATCTAAATTACATTAAACTGCTGTTATGCTTAAATTGCTATTTATTGCTACAACTATCAGCTTCACAACAATTTATTTCCATAGTTTTCTCCATAAACATCTGTTTTTTTCCAAACAGCAGTAGTGAAAATTCTGATCTTCATTGCTGGTGGGCAAAAAAAAAAAAAAGGAAAGGTAAAGAAGTGTCATCTGTCATTAGAGTTTGGCTGTGGTTCTGCAAGCAGAACCAGTGTGGCACTGACAAGCAGTGATGAGAGGTGTGGATGATGTCTCTATTGGAAAAACATGCTTTCAACAGTAGAAGTATGATGTGACTACATGCTCACTAGAGAGTCTAGTGACTCCATCTTCATGGTGCTTAAGGCTTCCAGAGTATCACCCTGCATAGAGTTGTCCACACTCCAAAAAGTTGTTAGTTAAGATCTGAAGACAAAGCCCTGCCACCCATCTCTAGGCAACCTAAGATTTGCACTAGGCACCCAATTTTAGTGCTTTGTGGACCACTGTAGCAGACCTGACAGGGTGACAGCTCGGAGAGCCACAGCTCAATCCAGAATGCTTGGGGAATGAGACAAGGTGAGCTTTCAGACTCTCAGCAATGTCACAGACAACCCAAAAGCCTTGCAATGGAGTCCGTATACCCTCTGTAAGGTGTCAACCCTGGGGATTTGCAGCACTTCTACTGCATGTGCCAAGCTCTCCATACACATCATCACAAGCACCATATGCAACAGGGCAGTATGCATTCTGAAAAAAAATCATCAACTTCAACCCCAAGCCAGAAACACAATCTTCAAAATACAGGGAAATTGTTCTGGAATGGAAATCCAGCTATACTGCTTCTCACAATACAATAAACAAATTAGAATTAAATTCCAAATTAAAAAGTGGCTTCATATGGTGAACTACTATTTGAAGCTCACCTGATATGGAAGAATCCCAAAGTTTAGCCAAATAAAGTAATGCAAACACCAATAAGCTGATTTGAACAACAATAAAACTACTGTGCACTTCAAAATACATCCCAGATCTAACAACGTTACTGTGCCGAAAATAAATAAAAATAAAAAAAGTACTGGAACGGAATCCTCTAGGGTCTTTTTGTGCCAAACCCATAAAACAGACATTAATTCCACAAAAGCAATGAGACAATATACAGTATCAGCAGCCCAATTTCCTCCCAACTTACAACTCACTTTCTTATTTATACCATATGCACAACTGTTTTAAGATTGAATGAACTAACCTTTAAGAAGTCTAAAAAGGCAGGTTTGGTGGCACAAGATTTCTTGAGAATCCCAACTGCTGTACTGAAGTTGTTTACATATTCACTGTATGCATCCAATACCATAGATTTAGAAAACTGAAAAGAAAAAAGGGCAAATCTTAACTATAAATACAAAAGACCTCTGCCAGCACAGCCATATAGACTTCTGGCTGTTAGGGACTTGCCTTGCACAGAACCAAGGGCTTTGCTTGGCCTAGTGCTGGATATACAGAAGTACTGGTAATACCCAAAATAATCTTTCTGCAGAAGACAGGTTGGAAACAGAAAGATGTAACAGCTGTGAATTACAAGAAATGTATTTACAGAAATTGCTTCATCTTGGCTAGAACACTAGGGCAGAACCTGAGGACTATGGGCAATCAAAGTGCATCCACTGCGATTTGAAGTGGCAGCTGAGATCCCCTGATCATCTCACTGCCTGTCCTCCAGGTTAAGTGAATCAGCAAAGTCCCAGGGCTTTCACACTCTGACTTCAGCTATTAAGGACTTACGAAAAAAGCAGACAGATTGTGTGGCCTGCAGTCATGGGAATGGTGAGATCACTGCCCATTACCTTCTTGGTAATTTTATCCCTCTCTTTTGCAGAGCTGGTCTCACTAAGACTACCTAACTTGCTTCAGTCACAACAAGATTTGCTCTAAACAACAAATCTTTAGTAACTATTTCATTTTGGGTGAACTGTGATCAGATCTCAGCTCTCTTACAGCAGGCATGAAAAGGTGGTGATTTCCAGCACTTGGGTGGCAATAAAACAAAGCACCCAAGCCAGAAGGCAGGCAGCCCTTTCCAGCCACACTTTCATGGTGAACAATGTCTTTCTATCAATCAAGGCCACTGCTTGTTTTCTCTAACTTAAAGCAGTAGCTAATTCTGTCCTTTACTGAATGGATTTCCATTAATGATGGGATAGTGTTTTACAAATATTCTTTATCAGCGCCCCATCTCAGTTCAAACTCAGGAATTCAGGACATTACCTACTGTGGTTTCTTTCTATTTGCACACTACTAGGTATGACTACCCATTTTTTACGAGATGCTGAGCCTCAGTCTCACCTTAATTTTGGTGGGTTTGTGAATCTCTAATTTCTCATAAAAATAAACTTTTTACTTAAATATCTGAAAGATTAATCAAAGCCTGAAAACTTTGCTCACAATCCTTTCACATCTGCCAACCAAGCTGAAGACATGTGTTGGTGTCAGTTTCCGTATCAGGATAGTACATTCATACTCTTGACAGCTGCCACAGGCATTGGAGAATATGGGAATAAAGCTACGAAAGCGTTAGAAAGATACGAAGATGGAAAAACAAGACTAAAATAAAACCAGATTATCTGTTCTGACACATTTGCTTACTGAAGCAACAAAGACATCACCGATCATTTCAACAGAGTCCCACTCAGATACACGGCTCGCCAGCGCAATCTGAAACATTGAATGGCACTGAAGAATTTCCTTAATTCGGTAAAAGACCACTTTAAGTTTTCTTTCACTCAGTAATTTTGGTTCCATATCTGAAAGGGGCTTCTCATATTGCTGTGGGGAAAAAAAAAGAGCAAACTGATTTAAACAAACAAAAAAATGGACTTCTATAAGCAGAAAAACCAACTTATGCAACAGTACACACACACAAAATCAGTGAACACTTGGCATGAAGCATCTGTAGAAAATCTGTGTCAGTCATATGACAGATTCTTTAATGACTCTTTTTCAAATATCCAAAATTTTAAAATGCAAAAGCTATTAAGGTACCTCCAGGATTCTTTTGAGAGCATCCACGTAATTCTTCTCACTATCAACTACAGAGCCCAAAATGTACCTTCTCACAACCTGTTGAAACAACAAAATTTTGTCCAAAGTTCTAATCAGGTAACACATTCATCATAGTTGGAAATGGTGATGATAAAATTCTCACATTAGTAAACCAGAAGAAATACAAAGCAATTTCAGTACTGGAACTGCAATAAAATACTTTATCTCCTCAAAAGTAATTAAATTTACTATTATTCTAAAACTACTTACTTTAAAGAACACAACAATTAATGTATCAGTATCTGTAATTTTTTTCTGACTGTTGTAATTCCAAGCTTTACTTCTGAAACTAGTGTTTTGATTTTGGCATTTAACAATGCTCTCAGGCACCTGGTGCAATTTTTAGGGCTGTCCTGTGCAGGGCCAGGAGTTGGACTTCAATGATGCTGTTGATCTTCCAAATCAGGATATTCTATAATCCTATGCACCTTAGATGTAAGTATGTAGGCATTAATGGAAACAATCATAGGTATAAGATGATGTTGACTACTTCAGTGATTTGCTACAACAAAAATAGGTAACAAGTTTTCAAAAACCACTCCTAAATTTTATTTTTTAATAGGTTTCATAAATTTATTAGCAGCAACATACTAATTGCCTTTTAAAGTTAAGGCCACATAAACTGTACCACTGAGAAACTATCCAAGTCAGCATTCTCTTTTGGGCATTACCATGCATAAGTGAAAACCCCCGTCTCATCTATATTTATATGCATTCACAGAGTTGTAAGAGCTCCAGAAAATGCTACCATATTTCATGTTAATCAACTACAGGCTATTTATCACACCTCCTTCTCCACCTTCTGCTTCTGTAATTCAGCTGAAATGAATGTGCGGGTGGCAGGACAGGAAGGACTGGAGAACCGATCTGGTTTAGAATTTAAGCTTCTTGCCATCAATTAGATTTCTAGTTGGTTATAAGGATTTGTTTTCACCCAAATCCATTTCCTAATCCAGCTCATCCCAGAGATTTCAAAAGGGGAACTATGAGGGAGAAGGCAGCACAGGGGTAGGATCAAACACCTTTCCATAACTGCAAGAGAATGCAAAGCTGCTCATTTTGCTATTTTAAGATAACCTAAATGACCATGAAACTCAAATCTCAGGCTTGCTTCTTTCTGGTCCAGAACCCCACAGCCTCCTGCCTCCTTCACCATGACTGCCTTTAAATTCTCCACACTTAAATTTTGCATTATTAAATGCAGGTTATGTGAGAATTTTCTTTCAAGTACTGGCATTTCAAAGGAGGACCTCAAAATTATCTGAGGCTTTGCTTAAAGATATATACAGTAAAATTAGTTGTGTCTAATCTGTGTTTAGAATGGATTTAGCAGTGTCTTATTTGGTATAGTGGATCAGCTTCTCTAGTGATGAATACTAATCCTACTTTTAGTCACAGTTCATTCTTCTGAAAAGAATAAACATCTGTAGAAATAAAAATTTCAGGCTATGTAATACACAAAACGAATACTTAATAGTGGCTTCAGGTTATTGCAATAGATATGAGCCCCAGCCCCAGTACCTGCAGGCACCAGGATTTAAACAGAAGCCATCATGCCACCTGCTGTTTGAAGCCAGCATGTCCACAGAGCTCCTCCTGGGCAGATGAGCAATATATGTCATGGCTTACTCAAATATTACTAGTTTGTTCCAAACTATAAGCACTCTGGGGTTTTTTTGCAAAAGTGTAAACTTATTTATACAAAATTACCCCAGTGAAACCCAAATTCCTATTTGGAAAGAACGAAAGAGCATCCAGATTGATGCTGAAATCTCACATTACAATAAAATCTTACAGTAATGGAACACAGTTTGGTAGTTGCATTGTTACAAGATCAGCACTTCACTGTGTTAAACACAAGAGAAAAGTAAACCTTGCCCAAGTAAAAGGTAAAATAAACCAAAAAAAACCCTGAAAATATACAGCCCTCTCCTCAACTGCCCCTTAGTTTGTTTTTTTGCTCATTTTCTGAAGGTACTGACCAACTAACTCATGACTTGACACCACAAGAAGCTAAAAACTCTCATACAGTTATTAGTTGTTATAAGAATACAGTAACATGAACCCACGAGATTTATTTTCAGCCAAAATTCCTTAACTGATGGTGATTTCGGTATTTCTGAAGTGATTTCCACAGTGTCCATACAGTTTGAGGTGGAAAACAGCAAAATGTATTCTTCTGTAGACTTGATTTTACTGGGGATTATTTTTCTTAACCAAGAAAAACCTTTAGATTCAAAGAGCATATAGGATATTCTCTACATTTAAAATGGAAATCCCAGAACACCTGAAGCGATGTCTTCTGATTCAATAAAAATGCTTTAACACTCTTCTTTTTTTAACTCAAAATCATTACATTTAGCTTAAGTGTTCAGATAGTGAAACAATATAGTTCATATATATAATTTTATATGCACACCAGCATTTTGCACCTCTGGGTGAACTCAGGATTGATGCAACTATATGCACACACGCCAGTTTTCAAAAAACTTACTCAGTTCTGAATTTGATGTCCACTTAAGTAAAATGCCAATATGTTTCAAGACCAAAGGCACCTAAGAGCCATTGATGTAGAGCAGAAGGGGAGAAAAAAGAGGCAGAAGACCATTATTACCCAAAGCTTACTACCTGCTGCTGTGATAATCCTTCAGGCATAGGAGTCATAATTGCTTCGGTATGCATACAGTCCACATCAATAAATAAATTTAGCTCTTCTTCTTCCAGACATGATGATCTATGATCTACAAATAAATAATCAAAATGTCAGCTTCTGCATGTGGATTGAAAAAAGAAAAAAGCAAAGAAAAATCCAAAAAAGCAAAGACCCTATCATCCAAGCACAGCAATTATAAATTTTCACTTGCCAAAAAAAAGAAATTTCCCAGCACTTCTGTATCATCTGTGAAATCACATAAATACCACCACCAATAGGTGCTCTAATTCAGAGCATCCTTCAAAGGCATCCTAACATCCCACAGCTGGAGACAGCCTAAGCATCTTTTTCTCTACTCCCTTCTCTCAGCCAGGAGAATGAGGCTGTCCAGAGGGCAGGACATGACAACTTAGGTTAAAGCACTGCAGCTCCAGGGCCAGCAGTTTTAAAATAAACAATCCCTGGGAAAAAACTGAACACACCCATAATATGATCCAGCTAAAATAATTCCATACATCCTTCCACAACTGAACTAAAGTAGCCAAATTCACCAAAGTGTTTGCTTTCATCAGCAAGGAGTGAGGGATTCTGCATTGCTCTGTGGATAATAATTTTACTGAAAAAGCACCACCGAAGTGCACTGATAGGTGGCAGCATACAGCCAGCCAAACAAGCAGACACGAGGAAAGGAGACATAAAGAACAGTATGAGAAACTGTCTTAGAACAAAAAGAGAAGTAAGGGAAGCAGATCTAATGGCTGGGAGAAACTCATGAGTTTAGTTATCAAGTTTGTCACTAGCTCCCTGCTGATTTGGAAAGAGGTTATGGGATTCAGCAATCCACAGATACACGGTGTCTGCAACCTAACTGCTAGAAATGCAAGAAGGAATGCCAGGCCCACTGTAACACTGCCCTGCAGACCATTTTCATCTGTTCAGCTGTAAGAAGTTGAGGATACGTTTTTTGAACACTTCATTTTGTGTAAGTAGCTTTCTATATTCGATCTGTAAATTAAGTAAATTGAGAAGCAGTCAGAGGTCATGACAGGGATGAAGATGTGCCCTGGCCCATACAGATAAGATGCAACTTTATGTTACCTCTCTCAATAAAAATATCTTGTTCCACCCTTGTGGTTTTATCTTCCTAAAACTGTAGTTTTATAAGTTCTGAAGTTACTACCATTTAATTAGTTGCGCAGAAACTTGAGCAAAACTATATACTATCTCTCAGACTTATCCTGAAAAAGAAACTAGTTTCATTTACTACCACCTGTCTCTTGAAAAAATTACCTGTGGACAGCTGCTGCCAAGGCTCAGACAAAGGACTGTCACTTGCTCTCAACTACAGAAAGAACACAAATACTTCTGTGGCTTTTTGATTTTACATCACTTTCCGTTTTCCCAATCTGAATTCAGCTTTCATCAAAAATCATCACACTGATTAAGCAGAACAGTCTTTTCCCCTACTTCCACTCTTAAGCATGGAAAGCATTATTCCTTGCCAATTATGAACTTTTTTAAATAGTCAACTACTCCTCCACTGAAAAACAGGTCTTAACAGCACATTCTCCTGACATCCAAGAGTTACTTGATGGAGAGACCTGGACTGACTTAGTAACTGTGCTGATTTTGGCTGGGGTAGAATTAATTTTCTTCACAGAGGCTAGTATGGAGCTATGGTTTAGATTCATGCTGAACACAGGGTTGATAACATAGAGATGTTCTGGTTATTGCTGAGCAGAGCTTACACAGAGCCAAGGCCTTTTCTGCTTTTTGTACTGCCACGCTGATGAGGGGACTGGAGGTGCATGGGAGGTTGGGAGGAGACACAGCCAGGACAGGTGACCAAAACTGACCAAAGGGATATTCCAGACCATATGCTCATGCTCAGTATATAAAGTGGGAGGAAGAAGTAAGGGGAGGGGACGTTCAGAGTGATGGCATTTGCATCCCAAGTAACTGCTGTGTGTGATGGAGCCCTGCTCTCCTGGAGATGGGTAAGCACCTGCCTGCCCTTGGGAGCAGTGAACTAGTTCCTTGTCTTTCTTTGCTTGTTGTGGCATTTATGTTCACTATTAAACTGTCTTTATCTCAACCCACAAGTTCTCACTCTTACCCTCCTAATTCTCTCCCCAGTGCTGGTGGTGGGGGAGTGAGTGAGTAGCTGTGGGGGGGGGGCTTGGCTGCTGGCTGGGGTTACACCATGACAGTAACTTAACATCATTTGCATACTCCCATCTACCAATACCTAGATCACACTGTTTGGTAGGATTTTTTGTTGTTTTTAAGTTGACCCTTCTCTGTGGTCCTCAGGTTTTTTTACCTTGTCCCAAACATAAAAAACTGCTCAAGATGCAATGACCATACTGTTGTCTGAACTGAGTATTACACCATACATTTTTGATATATATCTGATTTCTTGCATCTAGCTCTCAGCTCCCAATACAAAAATTTGCTACACCATTCATCTTCTTTCTCAGCAATTACTAGAGAATGTAACAAAGAGAAACACTGGAAATAGCATATACCTTGAGAAATGAAAGATTTTGTCCGAATGAAGGAACGACCCTTCTTCACAGCTGCTTTTGTCTTTTCAAGTCCATCTTTGGTACCTTCTCTAGCAGCTCTCATAAGCTTTTGCATCTGTAAGATAAAAAATACAGTCTACGTGTTCAGTGAATAACAGGAAAACATTTGAGCCTGCAAACTTTAGGCTGTCAATATAGTCCAAAATCAAATGAATATATAATAAGTAGAGAGAACCATGAAAACTCAGAGCCAAGCTCCTGTATTTCAAAATAAAATAAAAACTGGAGACGAGCACTTAATTCATGGCAATACTATATACAAGTGTAAAAGAGCAGAAATGCTTAAGAACCCTTCTGCATCAAACATATAAATTTTAAATAGTCTCAAATGTTATCTTATGCAACAAATACCTACTACTCACAGGTCATTATGGCCAGAGGTCTTCTCCATCTTTCAGTGTCCCAATAACTCTTCCAAAGTATTTCTGATCTAAAGATAATTCCCTAGACTCAGTTATATATTAACTGTATTCTTAAAACAAACACTGTTACGAAGGAAAAAGTTACAACTAATAACTTCATTCATTGAAGAAATGCATTGATTTAATTGAATTCCATAATCCTACCGTACACTACTACAGCCAAATGAAATTACATGGAACAAAAAAAAAAAAACCAAAAAAAAACCACCAAAGAAGTCCTGTTTTGCTGGAAAATGCTTATTAAAAAACCCTGCTTTGTACTACTTCTTTCCCAAAATGTCACCATAACAAAAAATCCCCACTACTGTCAGAACACAAACAAAGCTGTCTTGCTACAATCAGGCAATTTCTGGGTTTGAGACTGAAGCTTTTAGCAAAAACCCAGTCTTGTCATACTGGCTCCATTCAGAATGGAGAGCAGGGAGATTCCCAATTTGATCCTGTGTGGCTGGAGGGCCAAGGCCAGGCTAGCCCCATGGAGCCAAGGTCTCAGAGAGGCACTAGGGTTGCACACCTGGCTCACACTCTGGGATAAGGGCATCAGTCAGCAGGGAAAGACAATGCCCTATCTTATTTTCTGAGACTGTTAACATTAAAAGCAACCATGAGAAAAGGACCTTGACCAAGTATTTTTAAGACTATAGGAATATTATAGTCTTTAATTTAAGACTGCATAATAAAAATTTAGCACATCTGGAATTCATTTCATACAAATGATTGTCTACTTTTTCAAGTTATTATTAAAAGACAACATTGTCTGTGTTGGAAAAGCAATTACTTAAATGTAGCTAGTTACAAAAATCAACTATACTACCTTCAGCTCATGTTTTTGCTTTAGTTGCTGAAACTCTACTGCTCCCACAGTGTTTGACATCAAATCTTTCATCTTTTTTTCATAATGCTCCTTTAAACGCGTTAGGTCATGAGAAAGCTACAGTGTATAAAAAGACACAATCTTTTCAAAAAGCTGTAGTGAAAACTTCATGCTAAAGCACCCACATAAATCATGCACATTGCCCCATCTATCTACTGATACAAAGACAACTGAGGGAAAACTAACACTAAGGGAAAACCAACACTAAGGGAAAACCAACACTAAGGGAAAACCAACACTAAGGGAAAACCAACACTAAGGGAAAACCAACACTAAGGGAAAACCAACACTAAGGGAAAACCAACACTAAGGGAAAGCTATCACTGAGGGAAGCTCCAGTCCGAGGAAGGGACCATCGCTCCTGGGCACTGCTGAACTCAGCCAGGTGCCTTTCTGTAAAGACAGGGGCAAAGCCACTTAGACTAAGGTAACTATATTGTTATATATATCTTAATTATATTGTGCCTATCTCTTAAAATCCACATGGAAAAAATACATCAGCTTTAACCATAAGCATTATCCACTGGAGCACAAACCCTAGTCTGTATTTCAGACTATCCTTCAAAACAGTGAATCAGAAGAAATCTCAGAGACTGAAGAACCTGCAGAGATTGCTGGCACCTGAGAATATGAAAATTGACAGGGCAGTGAGTCAGGTAAGGAGACACTAACAGGATTCATGGTCTTTTAATTTCCACATGCATCATAGCCTCATTGTATGAACTTGGGTGTAACCATCTTGTACATGAATATAGTCATTTGCAAGGTAAGGAAACTATCACACAGAAAGGAATACTCTGGAATACTAATTACCATTTGTTAAACATTTTGACAAAGATAGATAAAAGAGGTTAAAATGCTACCAGGAAAGAAAAAAAAAAAGGAAAATATTTGGTGTACCCTGTAATAGAAGTCCAGTGGAAAACCCCTCAGCTTGATATCAACAGAGTTATTTGGCAAGAGATCAAAGCCTCAGGAAAGAGAAGGCCTAGTGAGTTGAAAACAAAGCGATAGGCCCAGCACGTAGCTCCACTAGGCTGGGTCAGGATGCAATTACCTCTAACATGAGGATTCTGGCATTACAGCAATATAATGAAGAATAGCATCTGGTTCACAGACTAGAAATATTTAACAGCACAAAAACCTTCCCTTCTTAAAATAAATTAGTAAATAAATAGAATAATAAGGATCATAATGAAAAAGTGACTTTGAGGGAAGTCATACCAGCACTTAAAATTAAAAATCCCACCTCCAACCTTGCCATACTTTTCAACTAACACTAAAATTCTAAGTAGGGCAAGCCCCTCACAGGCTCTGAAAGGCTATAGAAGGCGATGTGCTGGGAATATACTGTAATATCCATCACAAGACCTGAGGAGAAGTGAGAGTTAGTGCAAGGAATGGATACAGAGAAAATGTTTATAAAGAAGAGTAGTGCCTGCCCGTGTTGAAGTGCCAGAGCAGGGAGGGCAGGGGTTGGTTGTTTGGGTGGGGTTTTTTGTTGTTTTCTTGGTTGGTTGTTGCGGGTTTTTTTTCAGCAGTCCTAAAGTTTGTCTTTCCTCATTCTCTGCCAAAACCCTTCCCTAATTTCCCGATTTCTCCATCTTCCAGCAACCCATCCAGGTGCAGGAGCCTCTCTGACTTTTCCATTCACCAGTTTAAGTGTTCCTCACCTCCTCATGCCCATCCTCACAAGGCAATCCCCAAAACCTTTTGTCACAGGCCTGAAAAAGCCATCTAGAGGGCAGTACCCAAGGGCACACACCTCTCCTATTATCACTCCTCAGTCTCTTGCTCAGACACTCTGTGCCTGATTCTGGTACAATCACATTCAACCACTGCCAACAGTTTTCCACAACAGATCAAAGAGAGTTCCCAAAAAATGGCTTTAAACCTTGCTTTGTGCACATATGTAAATAGATTCTTATGACTATGGCCAAAGCTAAAGCTAGGGATAACAAGAAAACATTTTAAAAAAAAAGAATAAGCCAGCAGCCATGTTAAAGCTTACACACTCAAATGCAAAGTAATTTCCTAGTCTCTTCCAAGGTATTTAAAACAAAAAACATAATCAACTCAGTTTCTTCAGTCTTGTTAAAAAAAAGCCTAAACAAACAGCTGCAACAGCTTAAGATCGTTCTAGTCAGAACAAAACCAAGAAAAAACAGAGGAAAAAGTACAGATTTGGGTGGGCTCAAGTCTTGTGTTTAATTGCTCACTCCCTGATTTCCAAAGGACAGGCAGCAAGGATGGAGGTGGGGGGAGACAGATAACACGTACTAGAGGCAAACACAGACAGCAAGGCTTTTATTCTCATCAAGATAAGAAACCTGCAAAATGAAAATAAGGGTCCTATGAAATAACACCCTGTCTGCAACCCCTGCACATTCCAGCCATGGGGTGCTGAGGCAGTTCACAACACACAGCTGCCAAGTGGCTCTTGGGGGTCTGTCCCTAGTCAGCACACACTGGGGAGCCTCTCACAAAGAGGGTACATGATGGCAGGAGAGGAGCCAAGGCAACAAGAATGCAAGAGCCCAGAGTTTCTCTCCCTGTGCAATGGGAGAGATGCAGTGAGGACAGGCACCTGTGTCACCTGTGTCTTCCAGCCTCCTGCAGAGCAGATGGAGCCAAAGGTACCAGACCTGAGAAGTGTCACAGATGGATCATTTTAATCATGCCACCTCTCTTCTCTCCTAACAGGTAGAATTCTCTTTGATACCAAAAACCGTTTACTTTCATAAGTTTTTTAAGCTCAGTCACTTTCAAACAACCAAAATGATCTAAGACAAAAAGCCAGGGAACACTGGTGAAGTGTTCCCTTTTGAGCACCTAAAGATCCCAAACCTTCGATTCTTGTCAGGCTTGTCCCCATTTATTTGTCACATTATTTTCCACACTTATTTACCACTTACACTAATCCAGCAACTGCAAAAGAAGAGAAGGTGAGGAACTGCTCACAAACAAAAATAATCTCATTTTTAATTTCATTTTTATCCAATTTGAGTTTTTTCTTTTTTGTAATAAGCTTCTGTTTAATATTTTCACCTCTTCTTTTCCCTGTTACATTTTGTTGTGTACTGTCACTTCCACACTGAATCACATCTCCTTTAAAAAGATGCTGCTGGCATTGGAAACTGAATTGAGGAAAAAAAGAAATACGGGTGAGAAAGGCAAGTGTTGGAAACCAGGATAACCTCAATGACTGAGCAGCACTGCAGGATACATACATGTCTCTTGTGGTTGCCTCGCAAAAAGGAGCTGGGAATTCCATTTTTACACTCAGAATCACTCTGTTCTTCATAGCTTTCAAACTCACTTGAACTCCACCCATATTCCAGTGAGCTGTTTCCACCATCATCACCATTTTCAACATCATCATAAATCATTTCCTCTGCAAGAATTAAACCAAAATAAATAAAGCTACACTGAAATTTGTGTTTGTTTGAACACCAAAAAAAACTTGTTCAGGATATGCTATAAGGAATTGTACAGACTTTTCTATGCACATTAAAAATTCTGAATTAAATACAATATTCAAATAACCAAAGTGGGTTGTCTTTGCTGAAACAGAGCAATAAAAAAGGACAGTGTTATGGGTACACACCACGATCCTTTTAAAAACATGCGCTACTCAAATGACACTGTTGTGTTGTCCAAATCCCACAGCATGTTTTAGAACTTCAGAGGAAGTTTGAACTGTAGCTATGAACACTCATCTGCATTGAGAAGCATCATCCTTCCATTTTTAAGCTTGCCATTTGTCCCTAGGGACATCAGCACAAATGATAAATGCTAAAACATTGCAAGAATCAAACGAAAATGTCACTACTTCAAGCAGAACAGATCAGACTAAAGTAGCAAGAAAGGTGTTACACAATGGTATTTTATGACTCATCACCACCAGCCACTGCAAGTCTCCCACATCTGGCAGTTACCTGGGTCATAATTTGCTCAAAAACTTGAAGTGTTTCAAGTGTTGAACTTTTCAAGATATAACCTTTTCAAATCTATATTGCAAAAGCTGACCAAAGTACCTCCTGTTAAAGACACAGGTCCTTCCATTGGCACAGATGTCAAGAACATAAAACTGACTCAAAACAAAATGGAAAATTTAGAGCCAATTGCTTATCAGGAAACAGGAATGCATTCTACATGCAGCATCATTTGTCATTACAAGTAGAAAAGTGTGGACATTTCTGCCAGGAATCACTATTGTCAGAGGTTAGGATGCAGCATTTACAACTGTCTCCTATTAAATTCAGGAAACAGAATCTGTGCTTTTAAGATTGAAGTTTCATTTAAACAGAGAAAAAATATGTACTCAAAAGAAAAGCTGACATGTTTTACACATCCATCTAAACCCCGGATTTTAATATTAACATTAATTAAATTCTTTATGACTAACACAGCAGATTCTAGAATAATTTGGAAGATTCAGATTTTTAAAAAAAATTTTTAAATCCCCATGCATATCAAGATTGTCCTTAAAATATTGTTACTGAAGAAGACATCTTAGTGGTAATCTAGCACAATGAATAATTTAAAAGAAACATCACAGTAAGTCAAAATCAATCAAGACTTATGCAAGTCTAACTCCTGTGCTGTCAGTATTGGGGCAGGATTTACCCCATGACCGGGTGAATTTATCTTGTCCATGTCCTAATGTAGATTGTCTGACTGAAACTTTTTTTGGAATAGTTGTGTCTCTCTGACAAAATATCCAAATAATAAACACCAAGATCATGAATGCACGAACATGAAACCTCCCTTACTACCTATCTCCTCAAAATGTTTCAATATCTTTGGGGAAAAAATGAAAGTCAAAATTTTAATCAATGTCTTATGGGTTAAGCTAAAGATTCTGACCAATACGCTCAGCAGAGCTTTACCCCATATCCCATATCCCACCCAGTTCAGCCACCTGGGCCTGGTATATGTGTTTCCTGACTGATCAGCAACAGCACAAAGATGTCCCTGCTTAGAGCAGCACAGTCCACTGAGGGAACTTTCAGTAATATAAGCATTCAAGTCATGAATGTAACACGGTACTTTCCAATAATAAATGAAAAAAAATCAGTAACAATTTGTAAAACCCCTTGCCTGAACACTACTAAGGACAAGAAATGAAACTGTTACAGCTTTAAAGATTAATGTGGTTTCCACATAAGAAAGCTTAAGTGTTTTCTTGATTCATTAACAATTTCAGTATCAAACACCTACACCCTCTGAGAACCATGACAAGTAAGATGCTGAGTTCCCAATAAGCCAATCCACTCAAACACAAATTCAATCAGTAGCAACTGATCTTTAAGCAGACTTCACTATACCCAAAAACTGCAAAACAAATCTGAGCAAGAACTCAATGAAATAAGCTTCTTGAGCCCTAACTCCATCATTCCCAGTAAAGGTAAAATCTTGACTCCAGCAAATACTTTGAGATCTATTCTGCCCCCTCCAAACATGGTCACACAACCATGAGGAGTGGACTACTTCAAAGCTGAAATAAAACATTTCTGTAGAGTCACTATCAGGATGGTAAACAGCCACCCTGGGCCATCTCTTCCCTCTACCAAGCATTTAAGGGGACTTTCAAGGAAGGAGCTTCTCTCTACAACCATGACAATGAATGATACATTATCATACATCATCTAACTACTCAAAACACCCTTCTCCCAACTACCTCACCTTGTTCAGGGCACTAAAGCTACAACACCCAACACTGTAATTCTCTAATATGCAGAATTCTCAAGCATTTGGAACAGTATCTATAAAACTAAGCAGAATTCAACTTCAGAGAAGAGCAGTATAGGAGACCTGCTGAGATAAAGTCTTTCAAGTGTTAGTTTAATTCTGAACTTTCTAAGACCTACCAATTATTGACACAATTCCATTTACATATATTTTAGGTACTCAATGAGCACATCTGTTCAATATACATGCATATGATTCCATTTTACATTGCTTTCAACATTACAAAGACCTCAAACCTGGTTCAGAGTCTGAATCTTCTCTTGGCACATCATCGTAAATTACCTCATCCGGGTCTAAAACCAAGACAGAAAAAAAACCAAATGAGAAACTTCCTAAAATTTGAATGGGATCAAGTGTTTAAGAGGCATTTGGACAAAGCCCTTAACATGCCTTTAGCTTTTGGTCAGCCCTGAAACGGTCAGGCAGTTGAAATACTGCAGGTCCTGTCCAACTGAAATATTCTATTCTATTTTAAAGCATTTTGGTTATATTGGCATATATGGATACAATGGAGATACGACTCACCCTCCACTAGCATTCTGCTTGCACATCTAATCTTTCCAATAATGTAATAATGCACAAAGCAGTATATGGTATTTGTGAAATTTCAGAGTTTTATCTGCATTGCTTATGATGACCTTTGGTAGCCTGAGAACAAAAATCCACTTCAACAGCCAGTGTTTCTCCCTCCTTTTTACAGAAGTATGGCATGCTCTGTGCCTGTTGAAGGCTGCTCATTGCCTTACTAAATGGCTGTAGGAAAGCTGCAATCGACTTTTTAAAAAGAACCAAAACTAAATAACGTAATGTTCATCATAGTACATTAAGAGGCAGAATGACAACGCAAATTCTTCAGTCACTTCACAAAATACGTAAGATGAACCTCCAGGCCGGTGGAGGACATAACCAGTCCTCAAACCACACAGTCTCTGTTCTGGTTGAAAATGCAGCTGCCAGCCAAGAATCAACAGCACACACCAAGACAAAGTGGCAACTCCTTCCCTTCCACCTCCTCCAAGTACTTATTTGCCAACTACTGCACAAGAAGAGCAATTTCAAATACAGTTGCAGATCAGACTCTGAACTGGAGCTTATTTCAACTGCACATGCATTGATGGAGCCAAACGACTTCCAAAAAACAGTTACAAATGATTCCACAGTCTCTAAAAGGTGGAAAAGTGAATGTTACCTTTATTCTAAAATATAAGTGCGTTACACTGATGAATGTTCTAACTGGTACACCTCGGTTCTGGAACCTATCTGAAAACATACAGTAAAAGTGAACATGGACATTCCTATAAAATCTGCTTGTGCACATAGATACACACATACTGCTGACCACCTCCTACAGTTGTATTTCAGTGCTCACTGATACTTACTTTCCATCCATGCTGTATTTGCAGGATCAGCAACCCATTTGGCCAGGGCATCATCCTCTCTCTTGGTCTGGTTATCTTCACTTGAAAAAAAGGCCATAAAAGAAAGAACTAAAAGTTACACCACAATGTCTTTAAACATCCATGAAGACAAGACAATAAATCTCTTTCTGCTTCTAGTTTCCACTTCAAGGCTGCTGATTACTCAAAAATGTTGCTTCAGTACGTAGTTGGGTGATGAATAATCTATTCTATTTAATAGTCTGACAATTCTAGTCAGAAAATTGAAAACACTTTCTTTACAATCTTAAAAAATACTTTGCTTTTGAGTTCATCTCCCAAAACACAGGAAAATCTCTCAGAAAACAGTGAAGTGAGAGCTTCTTTTTCATGCTAAATAGGACTAAAGACATTCTGGGTTACATCAGGAGCCATCAGGCAAAGCTGTTATCCTCCTCCACCTGGTGCCGGTGAGGCTGAACCTGTAGCAGCACGTCCAGTTTTGGCTTCCCAACACTCCCCTGCTAGAGAGCTGTGGAGAAGTTGAAGCAACCTCTAGAGAGATGTAGAGAAACTGAAGTCAGGGACTAAAGCACATGGTTCATAAGGAAGGAGATAAAAGACATGGAGATTATTTAGTCTGGCAAAAAGGATGTTATGGGGTGATCCAAGAGCAGCTACAACTACCCAAAAGAGAACTACAGACGTGATGGAAGCAGGGTTATTTGTTTGTTTGGGTTTGTTTGGGGGTTTCTTAAATGCCAGACAAAGGGGGAATGGTCAACAGACTGCCCACTGGAAAATTTGGGTTGGAATTTTGGGGGCTTTAGGGAGGGGAAGGGGGGAAGGAAGGTAGTACAGCTGGGAAGACTGCCTGGGGAAGCTGCAGTATCTCCATCCTTGGAAGGTTTCAAGGCTCAGCCAGCAAGGCCATGGTTGATCTAATGGAGTATTGGCAGTGGTCATGCTGAAAACAGCAGGCTAGACACGATCTCCAGCAATCTCTTGCAGCTGACATTGCCATCATTCTATAAAAATTCGACCCAGTGTCTTCAAAAATGTCATGCATAGTTACACACACAAGAGCCCCAACCAGTGCTGATTTTAGTACACAACCAGAACTACAGGGCTAAGAAAGTGAAAAAACCAAACCAACAAGCATGGAAGCATTACACAAGGAGAATAAAATACTTATTAAATGCAAGGTTTCTTAGGAATTAAGGTTTTACAAATCATTAAAACACGCTGAACTGGCAATCACCTATTTTGAGCGTCCTCCAAGTTTACAGAATTATAATGACATTCTTCAGTTGCTGACTGTGCACCTGCCAAGTAGAAAAAAAAAAAAAGAAAATGTTTGGAATAACATATCAGTTTGGTTCAAGTGGCACATTTTAGCCTAAGAAACTCATTTTACTAGTTCATTGCTAAAGAATAATCTCCTTCTTTGCAATAGTTTTATTCTTACACGTGTCTAAAAAAATTTAGAAGTTACTTCACACCATGCATTTTTGAAAATTAAGTAATTCAAAGACACAGCCATTTGTCAGAAGAGCTGTTAAGAGGAAATTACAATGTCTGATGCATTTAATTCTATCTCTCAAACATATAGTCCTCTACAGGTAATAAGGACCACACAAATACTTACTTTTACTTGACAGTATTCCTAATAGTGGTAAAAAGCAAAGGCTGGAATAAAGGCTGGAATTATAGAAGAATTTCTGCCTAGATAAAGAAAAGTATACTCAAAATACAAAAAGGAAATGGCAGGATATGGGGAGCTTTCTCTCCCTACTCTCTTGACATTAAGCTGTTAGTTTTGTAAACTCTGGGTACAAAATGGATCTCCTGTTTCTGTAATAATCCATAGTTATTTCCCTTTCTAGTTTCCTTTTCCATCTTAAAATTGTACTAAAAGACAAAAAGAATTCACCAAATCATCAAGGGAAAAATCCCACAGCAACTCTAAATCCACAAGGATTGGAAAATAAACAAACAGAAATGCATATAGAAAAGGCAAAAGGGAGAGGAACTTTGCCAGGACGTAGAAAAACCAATAAAAGATATGAGAAAAAAACCATTTGGCTTCAACACTGAACTCTGGATCTGGAAATTATTTCATTATGATAAAAAGGAATTAGCACTGATCATTCCCACACTCATCCAGGGTGAGTGCTATACAGGAAAGGTACCAGAGGTTAAACAAGGACTCCCCTTCAAATAAAGTAAGGTGTGTAAATACAGTACCTTCTTCATCTACAGAAACACTGCGTATGATGACAGGACTGGAGTATGCTGGCAGTATCAAAGGTAAGTTGGATGGCACAGCATATCCACAAGGGACAGGAACAGAATATCCACCAGACAAGTTTGGACTTGCACATTCATCTTGAGGACTTGGTTCTGGTGATGAGGATGGATCCTTGTCTTGGATTGGGGAAATATTTATAACTGAGTAGGGATTTACTTTGGCTGGAGTGCCTTCTGCAGCAGGTTCTGATGTTTGCAGCTTCTCACTGTTTTCTAAATTATCAGCTCCTTTAGTTGAAAAATTAAACAAAAATATACAGTTTTATTTTTCATACCTGTTCAAGCTGCTCTAATAGCTCTTTGCAAGTATGCTAAACAATGACCTGATCTTTACTATACAAGTTGTTTATAACCTATGACTCAAAATTCTTCTCCTCATGACTACCCCTAAAATACTTTTCGTGTTTATGTCTGGGTTCACTGGAGGGACAGTCAAAGAGCAGTCCTGAAAATGCTCTGTTAAGAAAGGGGGGAAGAAAATAACTTGACAAGTTTTCCTCTTTGAAAATGTATTGTTTTCTGTTATACAAAGTTCCCAGTATTTTTTGAGACAAGCTGAGGTACAGCAGAACCACAGGCCCCTCTGAAGTGAACTGCAGAACTGCATCCCAAGTGATCAAATGATTTTGAGCTGTAAGCACAACTCCACAAAAGGGTGAGCGAGCAACAGATGCTCAGGGAAAGATGGTGTTTAAGTTCCAGGTTGTCAAACTGCACAGTACCTGAAGATCACTCACAGTGAGTCTGCTTACAAAAGGAAATTGGATCAAAGTAAGCAAAATCAGCTATTAGCAATTTGAGCAGAATACAGCAATTTCCAGCCTACACCTCAGCACTGGGAACATCTGCATACATGATAAAAAATGTTTCAATATTTCGCAACACTTCTGTTCATGAACAAAATTCATACATTCAAACCCCACTTAGTTTTATGCACATCTCAAGCTCAGCAACCAGCAAGTTTAGCTGTGGAACAGCTTATCTCAAGCCATCAATGTGCCTTAAGACCAGCAAGGCTATAAAGTTTTCCTGTAGCAAGACACTCAGACTACATCCAATCCATTGGTTTGGATGTCACACTTGAATAAGAAACCTCACAGGAATTACACACGATAGTCACTTGCCTGTCAGATCTACCCTGACTGTAACTGCTATACAGGAAGGAATATTCAGGAATGGCAGGAATATTCAAAACACTTGCATGGTATTTCCATATGTCAGAGACTGGATTATGACTCAAAATAAATTGACCATTTTTGGAGGTTCCTGGGTGCTTTGCTGAGGCCAGGTTTGCAAGCCCACGAAGAGAAGGCAGTGAGTTTTTGGGTGTGTAATGACAAACCTCTGGTCTGCGTAAGACAGAGGGGGTGAATTTATCACCACCAGATACTACAAACTGGGCTCTGAGGCCAGTAAGAGGCAGACCTTGTGGAGACAGAATTGTGCGTTTTATCACACCAAATTGCCCTCCCTTACACACACACCCTCCTCCCGGGGAAGGTCCCATTCACTCACAGGCTTACTGACACAAGAGGCAGCTGCCTTAGGTCATAAACTATCAATGACTCCTGAAGCGCCCCCAGATTCATTCCTGAGGCCTTCCACCAGAGAACTGCATGTGATCAAAGACAGTGTAAAACTTCCCCCTCACAGAGGATGTGCTTGGGCACTCCCACCTGAACCTGAGAATGTATTAACCCACCAGACTTTGTATTTTGTGGGCTTTTCCCCCCACCTCTGGACAGATCAAGACCTTCAACCATCACTTCAATCAAGTCTCATCACAAATCCATGGGTGGTAATTAGGAATCTCTCTACTCTTACCCTTTCTCTTTCTTTCATTTTTTTCCCTTTTATGTTTTCTTGAGTGGTATTATTATGCTTTCTTTTTGCCTTATTTCTATAGATAGTAATAACCACAACAGCTACATATCTGCCTTCCATTGCAACCAAACTGTTCCAAAATAAACCCAATATGTGTATACTTACAAACACCAATCATTCAGTCATGGAAAACTCTTGTTAATTGCACAGTCAAGAAAAGGCATCCTCTGATCAGTCTTGACTATTTAGCCCAGTGGAGGTGCAGACCAACAGGCTGACTTACCTGCAGCAGCAGCCTCTTGGTGCTCTATGTTATTTCCACGACCAGGAAGAGGTGGCACAAGGGCTTGTCTGTCTGCTTCTGGTATCTCATCTCCACTATCAAAGTCAAACTGTTCTCCCTCATCCTCCTCTTCATCATTCAGACCTGTGGCTTTTGGTTCATGCTCTAGAACTGTGCAGAAAGACACACCTTTGGTTGTTTGCTCTTAATAATGATTTCATGGGACCAGTAAATGCTCCACATTACAAATGAAGCTTATACAATGAACCCTTAGATTTTTAGGTTACTGGCACAGAACGAAAGTTCATTGATGTGTTGATAACCTCAGGCAGTTTACAATAAATCCTTTAGTGTAAACAAGGAAATTACTTGGAAAGAAATTAACAAGGGATAATACAGATGTCCTTGCTTTTGTCATAATGAGCCAAAAGATTTTTAGAAAAACACTTAAACAGTCAATTTTTAAATGAGAAAACTTCACAGATGAATTTATTTGCACAGGGACTTTGCAAATTTATAACTTCAAGTCATTTCTCCTTTCTATTCTTTCCTAACAGTGTCCAAAAATCAGTGACAATAACTTAGTTCAAACACTCCATTCGAGACCATCAGATTGGTTTTCCTACTCCAATCTAAGACAGTTTTAAACCAATGGCCTCATGCAACATGCCATCAGCCCTATTACCACACACAAGTGCATTCTGGTGGAGGTAGGGTGGGGTACCTTTGAGGTAGTAATGGCTGAAATAATGACACCCTAATACGGATAGGAAGGGTGGGTTTGGGGTTTTTTTGTCCTTGCTTGTGAAGATGCTGTAGCACAGATTTGGCACTGTACATGGGGCTGGGGAGGGAGAGCAGGAAAAAGTACATGGCAGTTTCCCTCCATGCTATTGGGGAAAAGCCATGAAGATTTAAACCCCCTCCTGTACATATTGCACAAAACTATATCCTAAAATAGATAAAGATGTAAACACACAAGTATGTTAGAAAAATTTACCTGAATGTGATAAGGTTCCCCCCTCCCCCTCCTCAGGTAACACAAAATGAAAAATAAAGTCTTGCAATGACAATTGGATATGCAGCATCATTATGGTATTATCAGCTGTCCTACTATCCAGGACACATTTTTTATTTTTATGATAAAACCCACAACACCCTGAAGCTCTAGACTGCTTAGATTGTCATGGTAATCAGCATTCCTGCCAAGGCTTCTGTTTCTTCAGGCAGGCTGAGCCAGCATATTTTACCACAGCCACAAATAACAAGATCTTTCATGCAGCCTCTCTGCAGGAGAAAAAGTGAACTAATTGCAAAAATAGTAAGGAACAAAAAAAAAACAGGTTATCCTCCATTTATTGTCATGGCTTATGGCTGAGACAGCAGGACATTTAATTTCATTTTGATGAATTCCTTTTAAAAATTCGTCTGTATGAAGTTGGGCTTCTCATTTTTGCTTTGTCCATTAGCAATTCTTTTTTTCCTGAAAGATGCAAGAAATTCTTCAGAGCTCTTCCAAGTGATTAAAGACAAACATGGCATTCTTCCTGATTCAGCATCCATCTGACAAAATTGTAATACTCATTGCTTGACTGTGTAATGGGGAAAAGAAACAAAAGGGGGGAAAGATGTCTTTTCAACTTGAGGAAAAAAAAAAATTGGACCTGCCACCTAATTTTTTTTCTGTTATGGCTGTTAACACTGCCCTGCTTCATTCATTTCAAAACAACTTACTTTGCATCATAGATAAACAAGGCACAGAACCTGATAAATGTGCACTACAGCTTGGAAAGATCCCATAATCACATCACTGATGGGACAGCAGGTTAAGGTTACAAAAAGAGACAAAAAAAGAAAGACTACATGTCTGTTAGACAGGGCAGACAGGACACAAATATCCTCAGTTCAGAAAGTTTAAAAAGTATATTTCAGCTTTGCATCACTGCTACATTTGTTTCATTCTGCAGGCATAAACTTTAGCCTTTTAAATTTACAGATACCTTCCATCCCATACTTAATAAAAATATTCTCCTTTTAAGCTTTTAATATCAAAGGCATACTATTTCAATTGATGGAAAAAGTATTTTAACAACAAAAATAAAATAAAAGGAGGATGGGGGCTTTTTGCTTCAACTTAAGAGCTGATCAGAACTGCAGATAAATACAGATTATGTCATACAAAAAAAGACAAATTCTTGTTTTGAAAATACCTACTTTTTCCACAGTTCTTTGTGTTATGTCACAACACCACACAGACAAAAGCTCTTTTTAAGTGCTACAATTAGGAAGACAGACAGCAGTTAGACCCAGGCTGAATCTGGCTACTAAATACCACCACAGATCTCGCAAAATTTCATGCTCGTGAAGAGAGCCCGAGTTTATCTGCAAATCTAAAGGATCAAGCCAAAAAGTGCATGAGGCAACTGTTCTTGCAGGGAAAAAAAAAGAGGGGNGGGTAGGGCATGGTGGGTGGTTGTGTAAGGATTTTCAAGGCACCCTCCCTTGCAAAAAACACACAGAGGACAGCTTTTTTTGTTTTTTTGTACTTAATTTTAAAATGCACTACTTTTTTTCCTGAAGTAATAATCACACAATGCTTAGCATGACAGACTCTGTCTGGAATTACTTCGAATAATTAAATTAGTTATTAAAAATCCAATTTGCCCTTCTACCACTACTCACATCCTTAGCTTTATGTGTGCCAGCCAGAGCAATGAGAATACAATAATTGATTAAACTTTTTCATCTTATGGCAATACCACTCTGAAAGCTCTGCAAATGCTTCAGGGAAATTCTCACATTTCTAAAAATTTCTATTTAGAGTTTTCAAGACTGAAAAAAAGTCTGATATAATGGAAACATTGTCTTCAAGTTAAATTAAGTATGAAAGTGCTAATTTAGAATCAGAAAGAGGAATACATGTTCTCATAATTGTGCACAGCACACAGATTTACAACTTTTTTCTGTGCTTTGTTATCCAGTGAAATGACATTTCTTAAGTTTACTTCAAAAACAAGCTCACTTAGGCTCTGTTTACAGAGACCTGCTGGGGCATAAGCAAATTTTAAAAATGTTTGGTTGCCCTGCCAATTGCAAAGCATTCTTGGCACCATCTGCTTTCCCATCCATTATCGTCAAATTATTTATAGTTCAATGTAATACAGCTACGGAGTTAAAAGAGTGACATTAATTTTAAAGCCCAGATTAAGTCAGTGAAGCTTCATTAACAGTTTTCTTAAACAGTTTATTTTAGTGGCACAGAAGTAAGATAAAATAGCTCTGCACTTTTATCAAGTGTACTTTGAATACGGTATGAACACACCGGAAATAACAAAAGCACCCCAGAAGTCTGTCTCCCCCCTTGCAATCTCATAAATCCATGATGATCCAAAAGAATTCAACTGAGTTTCTTCCATGAAAAACCATGATAAAGGAAGAGTGAAATAGAACCCCAAGCACAAACAGTTCAGTAGTCTGGGGCAGAAGTAACAATAAACTTGGAAGCCCTGGACATAAAGAGGCATGCTGCCACCAAGCAATATGAATACTTTGTGTTCTAAGGTTTGAAAAATATTCTTATAAATGGAAGGATTATGTATAATTAGGAATGTCATCTCTGCAATCAGTTGTACTCATTTTTTTTTAAAGTTCACATGCTATTATGGAACAAAAAGTGGAAATGCATCCATTATATTTAGAAGACTCAATAAACATTTTTAGTCGCTTCTACCATATGACCGATGAAGGAAATAAGTGTACAATGCTTCAAATGCCATATATCTAATTATTATTTAGTGAAAAATATGGATACAATTGAACCTAAAACAGACTGCCAGGAGTTGCCTGCTCTTAATCCAAGATGCAGTTTTAAAACATGTATCCTTTCTACTCATGTATTTTGGATTGCAACAAGACACTTAGGACTGCAGAGACCTACCTTCTTTTCAAATGAATTCCCCAAATGTTTCAACTTTCTACAAATACTTGAGTGTCTTGAAATACACAAACCTTTTAGTAAAAAAAAAATTTAAAATGTTACTATCCCAGAATGTTTTTAGGTATTAAAAAATTTGCTAACTTACACAGTGTACAAGTCAAAAAAACCTGCCAGACATAGCAATCTGAATGCTTATTATTTATCCTTGATACATTCCAGAGATTTCTCTGATGAGATGCACTTCCCTTTACAGACCTGTATTTCTTAGACAATTATAATCTGCCGAGCTCCTTATGGAAGTGTACAATAGCAATAAGTATTGAAAGCATGCAGACACCGGGAAATGACTGAATTTTTAGAGTTACCATTATTTTTGTAAAACTAACCATGTGGGGCCAAATACACCCTGCTGACTGTGCTCCAGGATAAATGGGCTCTCAAGTTGTTCACTTTTCATTGCAGATGAAATTTCTGAAATCAGCAGAGGCTTGGTGTTTGTCAGGATGGTGAATCTTGTGCTAGGAAACACTCAAGCCTGCAGAAGCTTCCTGATTTGGCCAACTTGTAAACCTTTGTAAAATAACAGTTGCCTCATATTCAGCAGGAACTTGCAGACAGGTTTCAAGAAACTTGGTTGCCACTGGACAGCTTTTTGTTTCTCCCAGCTTGAAAGCACTGCTTAGGTTGCATTCCCACAGCTAGAAAGCAACACGGTATTTTCAACCCACTCCCATCTCCCACCTGTGGCCACTAGTTCTTCAGTTCCAGGAGAGGAAACTGCAGTTAAATATTCTTTTGCTCTGGTACTGAGCTGACACATCGCTCTTCTGCCCTTCCTCAAAGGACACCTGCACCAGCACCTGCGCAGGGAGAGCGGTGAGGAGCAGGGCAGGAGGGACCCTGCAGGAGAAAGGCTGACCTTCACAAGCAAGTGCTTCTGCAAACACTGCCCTTCATTGGCACTTCCCAGTGACGTGTGACATCCACCAGCACACCACTGGCATCCATAAAGCACCTCTTCATACAGTCACACAGGTGGAAAGCGTCTATGTTGCTGTGGGAAAACAAACATCTAGGACAAAACTGTGTATGCAAAAACACACGAGCGAGCACTCCCTCCCACGGGAAGCGGATCAGAGCCAAGGACTTTCATTCCCCTTGCACTCACAGTTGTGCTAAGCTGGCACTGCAGGGAACCCAGGTCCCTGTGGTACAAGCACACTGCTAATTACACACAGCTCGCACACACATCCAAACCATGACCACAACGTCACCATTACCAGTCTCTGTAGAAAACAGTTACAAAAAAAACCCCAACCAAACTGAACAGTATACATTCATGCAAAAAGTGTTTCCAGTGATGGAAACAAAAGCAAAACCACATGAATTAACAGGTTTTCTCTGCAAATAAATAACAAAGAAATAAGTACAAATGCCTCTTTAGTATTTTGCAAATACACACATTACATACTAATTATGTCGTCAGGCATGCACAACAGATATTGTTCTTCTGGATAAAAAAACAAATTCAAAACCAGAGTCAGAAGAGTAATGAATCTGCCTGCTCAAGTTTCCAAGAGACTGCTAACAACAGCATGCCTAATACGAAACAAAAATGCATTCCTTGAAATAAAGCCCAGGTCTGTGGATGTTAGGAAAGATTTATAAATAGCAAAAGATCCTGAACTTTAAAAACTACTCACAGTGCTAAAAATTTAAGTCTTAATTAACTAAAATTTAAAAGAACTGAGTTGTAAAAAATCAAGAGTCTAAAATAAAAGCATTAAGACATGAACCAGGCTGTCCAGAGAAAAGCAGGAGCAACACCAACAGACTTGCACTCCTTTGTAACGCCTCAAGGTGCTTTTCAGTACTGGCTACCCTATAGCCAGAAAGGCAGCTAAGTAAAATCGGTGTTTTGTGGCCATTTACTTTAATTACTCAGCACACTGGTGGCACTAGTATTGTCTGCCATCACCAGAAACACAGACCAAGCCTGGTCCCGAGGACGTCTTTTTCACCTCAGCACCATATTAGCACATTCTGACATTCAGATTTCACCAAGAAGTTCTGCTGGTGCTGTAAGGAAAGCCTGTACAGATGTTATTTGGAATTCTGCATAAATACATGAGAGATCCCTCTCTATGCTGAAAAGCATCTATCCATACTAAAGGCTACTAGCTTTCCATCAGTATTTAAGGAATACAAATACACTTGACCCTTAGTACCCCTGAGGTCACCCGTCTGCATTGGTATAAATGCCAGCAGGCACCTGAGCTGAGGTACAACACTCACTCACCTACAACGTGCTGCAGAATGGACAATCCACACAGGGAATAGGAAAACCAGGGACCTTTAATAAAACAGAAACCAAACAGCAGAAGACTACAATGTCATTGAGAAAATGAAATATCCAGCTCTGGCAGTGCGAGGACAGAGCATGTTGGCTAACCATAGGTTACAAATGACATACTAAGGAAAGAGAAGAAAATCTAGAAGATGTAGTTTTGACCACGTAGTCAACATATTTATGAAAAAATAACAATTTTTAAGGAAATTTCCACCAGTGAGAGCAGTCTGGCTTGTTATTTACTTCTACATTTCTTTTTTCTATCAGTTATCAACTATTAATACCTAGTTTTCCAAATAATTACTTTTAATTTGAAGCAATTGCTGTTTAATGCATTTCTCTAATACAGTCTGTTTAATTCTAATTAGCAATATAAAACTGCTGTATCATCTGGCAATACCTTGGACCAAAAGCTCTTTAAAAGTAATCAGGAACCCTATGAAGCAGAAGGCAGCCAGACACACCCTGGAGACCTAAAACAGGGAGCATGAGATCCCACTTCTACAGAAAGAAAGCATACAGCTTGGGTGCAATAAACTGACTATCATACTAAAGAAAAGCTGAAAGCCAACCAGAGCAAAAGCTTGAGTTTTTAAGTCTTGGATCATTCTAGCAACATCTTTCTACCAGGCTGACACATTCTGGTTAAGAAGTTAGCAAAGGATTTGACTTCATTTTTGGATCATGTTTTTTCCTCCACCTTGCCAGCAATTGTACATACTTCCTAGACTGAACCTTCAGATGTGTTGGCAAAGGGATGCCTAATTCCTGCATCACTGTTGTTCTGTCTGTCCAGGCTGAAAAACCCTTTGTCTAGCAATGTCAAAACTTAAGCACTTGCTGGCACCCCCCAAAAGCACCACTTAGAACACCTAAAAGCATCTGACTTCCAACAGATGCTGACACAGAGCCATTCACATACTCAGCCCACCTCCACAGCAACAGCGCAGGCAGGGATCAGAAGATGCACGCGTCTCCAGGAATCCAGTTGTCCTTTTGGACACTCTGCCAAAGGTTCCTTTTTCCCAACAATTGTAACTCCATCTAATACTCCAAGAACTGAGTGCAGCCTGTTCACACATTTAAAAATAACTAAGATTTAATCATTTGTGTTTTCCCCTTGACGAATTCTGGACAAAGAAACGAACTAGGTATTAAATTTTACAGCAATTTACTGTATCTTTTACTAAAAAAAAAACCAACTATAAACTAGAACAGGATGGTTATGTACTGGAAATATAATGGCTTCTCACCTCCTCATTTCTATGGTTACCCCTTCGCCCAGCCTAAAGAGCACTATTGAGATAGACTGATTTGTAAACTAAGCATAATATATCCAAAATATAACAAATATATCCAATATATGACAAATATGACAAATCCATTACCCCAGCAACTAATGAGGAGGGAGCTTTAAAGCATTCCCTTTCTTAGTATTTCTTTTACTTATTGTTTGCACACATCTTGATCTTATTTGCTTTACCAGAGTAAGGTCCTGTTTTAGCCCAAAAAACCCCCTGTGGAATTCAAACAAACTCATGAAAACAGTAATTCTTACATCACTGAACTCTCAAAAATCCTATTTTACAGTACCCTCTTACCTTCTACCAGAAATTTTATCACCTTAGTGGATAGTGGGCAACAGTGGTGTTTCCTTGGGACCTTTCAGTCCAACAGTCTCAGAGCCCTTTTCACTGCCTCCTTTCATTAGCCATGGAGAGGGAAGGAAGCTCTGCCTTGGCCCCAGGACTGGTCAAAGAAAACCACCAGCAAACATCACCATTCAGACCTTCAGCCAGTCCACATGGAAGTCAGGAAAGAATTTCTTCCAATATAAAGCACCTTGTTAAGAATTTGTTTTGTGTATTTGGTTTCCATGGCCAGGTTTTGGTAGCTCAGGGGCTACAGTGGTGGCTACTGTGAAAAGCTGCCAGAAGCTTCCCCCATGTCCAGCAGAGCTAATGCCAGCCGGATCTGAGAGAGCTGCTGTGGGAAAATGAACTCCATCTCAGCAAGACCTAATACAGCTGGCAAGTGTTCTTCTCATGCAAATACAAGTGGGTCACCATCTGATACGCATGGGAAACAGCAATCCCAGCCAAAGTTAATTTTACTTCTACTTCCCTTTGCAATACAGGAGACTGCGAAGATCCTCTGGACAAACTACACTTAACCAATTCACTGCTCCCAGGGCAGCACCTGCACTTCCCTCTGTCCCTCCCAGCCAACATACAGAATGGGGAAATAAATACAGAGACTGGGAGGTCACCCATCAGTGTTGACATCCCCACGGGCACCGGAGCACAGGCATCTCCCCTTCCAGCCCCTAGAGAAACTTCTACCAGCATAAGGTTATCCAGAAACTATCATGCTTTCACCTAAACAAAGTTATTGAACTCAACAGCAGACTATTTAACAGTAAGACATATTCTTGCAACAATCCTTCTTTGACCTACTAAATCATCTTCTGTATTCATTTTAATGAAAATATGACAAGGCTGGGAAGATGATTTCAATGAGGAAGTAAAAAGAAAATCTATACAGGGGGTTGGAAGAGTCTTCTCCCAAAAATGTTTAACAAGTATGTTTTCCTCAGATTGCTAGGCATAGTTTCAGTTCCTCCATGAAGGAAAAGCAAGCAGCACCTAACAAATGTCTCGTTCAAAAATTCATACACTATTTAAGTTATTATAATGCAGACAAGCTTTTATCTGTGCTCATGCACAAGATAAAAGAATTATAACAATTTATTTAAAAAGTGAATCTTTCTGTAAACTCTAGAGTAGACTCATTACAGAGGCTTTAGGCATGGTTAGTGAATATTTGTGTTCAGTGAAACAGAAGTAAAAAACACCAAAAATAAAAAAATCCCTGTTTTTGCCAGTAATTTATCCCAGCCAGTTAATGATAGATACAAGTCCTAAAAGGGTAAAAGAAACATAGAAAAAAAACCTCACCCTCTTCTTACATGTTGGCTCACCGAAATTAAAATTTCAGAGCTTAGTTTCAACTGTTCATTGGAAGAATATCCAAAAATCAGTACAAATTCCTTTACAATTGTTGGGGTTTTTTTAAGCAATCAGCACTAGTTACCACCAACCAATGATCAAGTTTTGCTGCAATCCCCTGAAAGGCCTTTATCTCATCATCATCTACTCTTTCTGATTAACAAGTCTGGGCCTTGTCCCTGCACAGAGCTAGCAAGTAAAGTCAAGTCACCTTAAAGAGCAGCTGAGTAAACAGAAAAAAACCCCAACAAAACAACTACATCTTATTATTCAGAAGGAAAACACCAAATACTCTCAAAAGAATGAAGTCACCCACCAAGAAATCAATAACAGTAACACCATTTAACATGTTCTAAACAACTAGAGAAATTTTTACCATTTTTCTACAAAATAAAATAAGACATAATTATATCAATGTATATTGTGTTTTCTTTGTGGCTGCTAAAACCAGAAATAAGCTATTTATTCATCTATTTATTTTCTATTTTTTGTTTTTCCCAACACTTAAATATACTTGGCTAGAAGACAAAATACATCATTCATAAATGGTTTTTGCAAAGGGAATTTTCTTGTTACTCTTCATTACACAGCTTGTCTGCATTGTCACATAAAATAATTGATCTTACCTTAAACAATGCATTTTCCTTCATTTACTGAGAGAAATGTGACCTTTAGAAATAAATAAATTGTTCTGTTACAGATGGGATGTCAGACACCAGCAAGCTACTGCCAGTTTCTAAAACAAGGAGCCATTCATAACTACAATTCATATTCTGTTCTCATTCTTCTGAAATCTTGGCTCCCTTTTTACAATCATTTGTAACTGTCTGTATGCTGCAAATAGATACCTAACAATATTGTTTAGTCCAAGACCAACTCCCTTTGTATCTGCAGTTTAATTTAAGCAATGCTTTATTTTCCCAATCACAGCAAATAAATACAATCGTAGGGTCTTCTACACTCTTTTCTTTCAGAAGCTAAATCATAAAACATGCAAGTGTTTCCCTTGTCGGTATTAGAACGCCCAATTTAACCATCTCTTGTTTCAGCCACAAAATTAGCTTTTTAAAACTGTTAAAACATAAATAAACTATGAAATTTTTCACTAAATAGTGCAAAAGGTAACTAAATAATCTGAAAGAAATACATATAGGACACAGAATAAAAAGCAGCTCCCCTAGCAGAGAAATACAGTCGTCTCTACAGCAAAACACAGCAGCTGTCCAGCAGCTCCTTACCAGAGTTAATAAAAATTCTTTTATTTGTTGGTGAGTTTTTTGCTTGGTTTCAGTTTTTTGGGGTTCGTGGGGTTTTTTGTTATAATATGTAAGGTCATCCCAGTGGAAACTTTTACGAGAGCACAGTTGTTTCTACTTCACTCTTACCCAAGGACTCAGGCCAGACTTCCTTCTCAGGGACAGAGGAGCAAGGACTATTTTAGTGTTCTGGCCCTGACAGGGCAACATCAAAAAATAACTGCGGAAAGACACAATCACAGCACTCAATTGCATACAGGATATCCAGATTTAAGTCCTTGGCCTCCTTGCTCTACATGTCTCCATATCAGGAACAAAGAAATATCCCACTCATAGCTCTAGAGAGCTATGATTTTATATCAAAAGGAGTACAAAATGCTTTTACAATTGGTGTCTAGATATTTTTAGTCTATTTCCAGTTTTAGAAAAAACCAACTTCATTTCATTGAAGAACATCTTAAATCCCAAACTTCAGCATGACAAGGTTTCTCATCTAGCTTTACCCAAGGCACTGGTGACAGCGGTGTAGTTGAGTGAACATCCAGCTCTCCACTACACTTGGTCCTTAAGGGCACCTCTCATACTCCTCAAATGAAGAGTTATAATTGATTCTCTCAGGTAGAGAGTACTTGCCAGTAATATGAAGACTATGCATTCAAATCAATTCTCACAATGTCCTAGTACAAACACTGAAATTTCAGTATTTCACTTTAAAATTTTAGCATATCATTTATGTTAATTTTCTACAATTGGGAAACAAAATAAAAGTATACTCAGTATGATGAAATACACCCAATGCTTTTTAATAGTTTTCACAGAGAAATCATATGAGGCATAGTGCCATGTACCAGAAAGAGTGAGAGACATACATATTCAGAGATGATGAAAATGCAAAACTAAGCCTCCTTGGCACAGAAAATATACCCCACTCCCTTCCCCCCAGTTTCCCTTGTGCAAGAAGCTGTTTCTCAGGTATCCATCCCGCCAGGCAAACAAACACGGCTTTCCTTTGGAAACAGGCCCTCATAAACACCTCTCAAGTCCTCACTTAAAGAAAAGGACCTCCACTGTGCAAGATCACTAGATGTTTTCCAAGGAGAGGAATGAAAAACTGCCAGACATGACATCTCCTAATAAAGCAGTAATAGCGCAAGTACAGGCCATCACACGTAAACACCATCCTAATATGAACATCCAGTCCCAGCTGTTCAGTGTGAAGATAAGTCCTCTACAGGAGGGACCCAATGTGATTCCAGATTCTCAGAACTACCATCTTTGTAATTCCTCCCTCCATAGTCTGCAGTCCACAGTATACCCTCTTCCTGTCTAAATGGGTTTTGTTAGGGACATTCCCTTACAGCAACCAATTAAAAGCATAATTATAACTTACAGCCACAATAAAAGTCGCCATTTTCATTTAGCTTTTAAGAAAAGATTTTTTGTTGTTGTTGACAGAACAAGAATCATTCTCTATTTTATTTCACAAGATAGCCATGGAATTCTTTTATGTAAGAAATCATAAATGCCTGCACTTCATGCCTAAATTCCTAAGTACAGACACACTAAAGCAGGGAACATGAGCTAGCACTATCATCTCAAGTATCCATTTTGGAAGTACTTCTTTTGATTTTGCTCTTACCCAAGGAAGCCTTTGCATCTACCCCACTCCAACTGCTCCCTGGTTGCTAAAACACAAACAGAGAAAAATAGAGGAAATTTTTAATCCTGGCTAATCCATGGCTAGAAGCAGCAGCTCTTTTTAAAGCAATCTAGAGGACAGAACAACACAGGCAATACTTTTTCCAGGTTACTCACAACTTGAATTTGCTCTGAGGTAGGAAAGGTAACTAGCACAGACTTGCCACTACCTGATTAGCAATGCATGAATGGAATGTCCAAACACCTATGAACAGATAAGTTGCATAAGCACAATAAATTAAAACAAATGAAATATGTTACATTCCATTCTTTTATCACATGTTGTTTTTCCTTATCAAGTAGTGGCAAAAGCAGCTACACTACTGACCTTTACTGTACCTTAATTTAAACAAGGTATAGATTCAGATGGCTATGGCTAATGAAAACACATTATTTAACTCTGTAGCTTTCATCTATTTTCTTACAAAATCCCCTTGACAAAGATGAAGGTTTATTGCTATTCTTCCCCTTTGTATGTATTAGGATTGATACAAATAAGTTTGGAGAATTTACCTGGCAAAACCATAGAAAACTTACTTGACAAGACTAAAGCTGAGATTTATAGTGCAAGGTATACACTTGGAGAAAGAAAGGAGCCCACGTGACTTTCAGCACCACAGCTATCTTTGTTAGGACAAAAAATAAGTAAACAAAAAAATTCCCAAAACATCATAAGAACTTTGTTTTAGAAAAAGCAATTGATTTCACCTGTGGGCCCAGTGCAGGATTTTGGAATCATTATGCAAAAAGAAAAAAAAAAAATTTTTTTAATGGTATAGCAAAGGTTTCTGGACCCAATAGGAATCTCACCCTCACTCTGAGCTAGGATAACCCACCCATGTGCCCACTGTCTGAAGGCATTGACAGGTGCTGCTCATCCCTCCTGAACAGACCCATGGATGGCCAGTGTATATGCATGCAAAATAAGCCTTCAATTATTAGTTGTTATGTGTATTTGCTATCATACTTGGCTGTAAAATCCTCACTTCTTTTCCACCTGCAAAACAGGTCATGAGAATTATCTAGAAAGTGAACTAAAATGTCTTTTAGTGTGATTATTAAAATTTATCTTCACTGATAATGCCTTTAATATGTTTTTAAGAGAGTCAGCAATGGTAAACTAAATACAAGTTCCACTAGTTTCAGACAAAGCTTTTTGAGATGAGAGAGAAATCACAGAATATTCTGAGTTGGAAGGGACCCCCAAGGCTCATCAAAGTCCCACTCCTGGTTCTGCACATGACCACCGCAGAACCATATCACGTGCCTGAGAGCATTAACCAAGCATCTTTTGAACTCTGTCAGGTTTGGTGCTGGTCTCTGGGGAGCCTGTTTCAAATCCCACCCCCAAAAAAAAGTATCAATTGACACTGGCACAAGATTGGGTAGAGCAGAATCTCAATTTATATTAAATAAATCTAATGCCAGCCTATTAAGAACTGACATGTCTGAAAATAAGGACATGATACACATAGTTCTACATGTCATAAAGACTTTTGCAGAGAAAGAACTTGAATTCTGGAATTGTACTGAACTGTTTCACCCTGAAATCTTGTCAGAGCATCCCACAAGCTGAAATGCTGCACAGAGTTGGAGCTGTTGCTGCAATTATTGGCTGTCTTTGAAAAATGGCAGCCTCTGCTCAAGTGTAAATATTGATTCCTTAGGGATGACTCTTCGCCTACAGCACTACATTGCTTTGGAGATGGATTATCCAGTAGAGACAGTTTCACAGTAACTGTCACTAAACTAAACTGAACTAAATTCAGGGTCCTGGTCACATGGATTAGGACATGGACAGCCAAGGAATTGTTGCCAACAATAACCTCAGTGATATCTCAGAGCATAAATGAAACTGTCAATAACTTTGGCCAGAAATCTAACCCATTAAAAGGTGATTACACAAGTTTCTCCTTCTTTCACATTCCCGACTCTCTAGATAGTATCTCGTAACAGACCTCTGTGGCAGTGCCTGAACTAAAGAGAAAGCAGTTCTGATCTAGAATGACAATTCCCAAATTCCTAAAGAGTTACAGCTGCACAAAAATAAGATTAAAAATCCTTTTATACTCAAATGGCTTCATGTATGTTCTGTGTAAACAATAAGTGAAATGTCCTATAGGCAATAATGTATATTATTTATTTATATTAATATATACATATATCAATGTACGTAATAAAGTGCAAGTCCATAAGTAATATTGTCCTATATAAGGAAAAGATATTTTACAGAAAAATCACTCTCTATACAAACTATAATAGCAACTTAACTGAAATAAGAGCAGCTGTACTGAGTTCAACCACAGGTCTCCATAAAATTATGTTTGGGGATGATCAGAACAAGCACTTCTATGAAGTCTCCCAGCATCCAACTACCAAAAGCCAAATCCTGTTAAGTATTAAAATATGCAGTAGCAAGCACTACACAATGATGTGCTTACAGGAAATCAAACAGGATAAAAAAATCACCACGTTATGTTCTCTTAGAGCATAAACACAAAAGGCAGTGACACAGTGCCTTTCTGGATCCTTTGTAGATCCTTTGTGCCCTCAGAAACCTGGGATACACCAGAGGCCATCCAGCTACCAGCACGCAGCAGGCAAGGGGCACTGAGTGTTAACTTTACAAAGTGAACCCCTTAGTCCAGCATCCATAATACCCTTCCGTAAGTGCCTGTGCTCTGATTACACAGAGTTGCCATAGAAAACACACATTTTCAGAGTTGGACTGCAAGGACCAATTGCTTACAGGTTTCTTCCCATCATGCTCTAACTACACCAGCAAGTGAAGTCCAAGAACAAGACAGGGTAGATGATAGGAGCTCATATTTCAACAGAATACCACTGGGACCAAGCCTTAGGGTGATAAGGGGAAAGGGAATGTTGCAGAGGTAAAATCACTGCTGGGAAGATAATTAGATTCTTACAGAAAAATTGGCTTTAAACTCTAAACTATTTCAATTACCTTCTGGTGGTGGGGGAGGGAAATCCTCTGTGTCCATTCTAGTGTATCCACCGCACCTTTAGCAGACTGGAAAACTCTGTAAAAATGAACGGAACATGTTTTGTAGATGAACACAATTTGCAAGTATTGAGACACTCCTTTTCAATTTGGCCAAGCTCATACCTATTAGCTAATATCATTATGGAAGAGAGGAAATGTGCCTGGCTTCTTGCTTCCATATGAATACAGTCCAAATTTTTATGTACACAGCCCTCGATATTGGAGCCAATTCTTTTAATGATCTCAGTAAGCCAGCTGAAGAAAGACAAAGTTTTTAAACTATTTTGTGCTCTGCAGTTCCCATTGTGACAATCACAAGGAGATTACTAAAACATGTTACTTTAATGTCTGTTTGGAGTACACATTCCATCTCAAAATCTTCATGAAGGGGTGAAGGATAAAAATTCTAGGAAGCTTATCAGTTTTCATGATGCTTTTCTCTATTCAGCAATCAGAAATAACAAGTTTTAACTATACACTTTGTACACAGCTTCTTTCCATTGTCTTTTTTTTGCCAATCTTAAAAATTCTGCTTGAGTCCCTTTACTTCCACCTTTCCTAAGGAGAGTGAAGTACTAGCGAGCAGGTTCCTGAGCATCTTTTCTTTCATCCTCTTTTCTCAAATGCCACTGATCTCCTGTTTTAAGGAAAAGAATAACTCTACAAAGCATTCCCATACTTTGGTACTGAATACACAACTAGAGAGAACAAAGCCCAGAACCCATGAGAGGCATCATCCCTCCTTCCACATAATGCTACTTAAGAGTGACATTCCAGTATCATCCAGAAGGAAAACCTATTGTGCTAAGCAATGCACATGCTCTGCCCTCAGCCCATTTTCACTCTAACTCAAGAGACAGCATGTCAAAAAGACAAATTTCAGAACAAGGCTTAGGAGGAAAAGTAAGTTTCCAAAAGCTACAAAAGACAGTGGAAGAGCCAATGCTGGATTTTCTGCCCTACTCTTGAGTAGCCTATAGATGTTAATCTGAAGAAGTTACCTCGTCTGCTGGCAAGAGAACAGCTCAAGACCTTGGAAAGTCTCCACAGCCCACATATGAAAAGATTAAACTGAAGGAGACAGTGAAAGTCAAGGTAGAGTGGCAAAATATTAAACTAAATGGATCAGAATACAGAGGTCAAATCAATTGCCACTTACAGAAAAAGTGGCAGTGAATGAAAAAAAAAGGCTTCAAGAAAGGATCAAACCCTAGGAGGCACCGGGCAATATACCGCCCTAACACCAGGTTTGCAAGGGCAAATTATCAGGACAGATGTGCCAGGAAGGATAACAACTCTGGTAGTGCAAGATCTTATTATGATGAGACAATTCATAACAACTTCATTTACTAAGCATACAAAATTCCCTTTTAAACTGTCTTAAACTTTGGTAATTCTTAATCCAGTCCTAGACAAAATCAAGTAACTTCAGAGCCAAGGCTCAGAAAGAATTCACCCACGTATACAACATCTGTCTATAACACAAAATATTCCATTATGTGCTTTCACTGTACAGTGTTCCATCTAAAGCTTCTCTACAATTTACATCTGCAGAGCTCCAAGGCGTGTTCCAGCTTACAGATGTCTGGAATGCATCCTGCCACACCAAAACTGTCAGCCAAAACAAACAATAGTTATGGTTTGAAGAAAAGGCCATTTTTCTTTATTTTTTTAAAGCTGCTCATGACTGGAGCATAGGTTTTCAAGTGTGAAACATGTAATAGCCAGCAAACCTCTGAAAGTGAGTCTCAGCACATTTCCCAAATGCATCTTTACAAGAATAGCTAAAAGGCTTCCAGAATGATATTTCTTTAAACATACAATGCAAGCTTTTAAACATCTATCAAAGTTAACTTCAACAATGATTTTATAAATCAATTCCTTCCTCACAAGCAAATACTAACAAGACACAGAGCTGAGCCATGAAGCTTGATTTCCATTTTGATCTAGCTTACAGTGACATGCTTCAAATTACACAAGAATTGTGTCAAGGAAGGACACAGACCCAGTGTTAAGAGTCCTACCCACTGACCTGCTTGCTCCCATCTGAACAGTGCAGTTATTCACAAGAAGAAAGATACACTTTCGCACTTAAGAATGCCTTAGGGGTTGATTTATACATTACATTAACTCATCTTGAAGTTCCACATATTTTTCTCCACTTTTTAGATGCTGAGAAAAACCCTGCAGCAGGAAAGAGAGCTTGTGTATTACAGGTTCCATTAACACCCTCCACAAAAGAAAATAACTGCCATTTTATGTAGCAGACAGCACATTTACGAACTATCTCTAATAGCACCATATTTCAAAGAAAAGTTTTTCACTCTTCTTTTGAGAGGCATGGGAACTAAGTCAAGTCAAAGATGTTTAAATCAAGATAAAGGCAGATGATTTAATTTGACTAGCAGTGTATGGTACATTTGCATTTGTAGCTCAAGTGCTTTTCCCATTGATTCTCCTGCTAACAGAGTTACACAGCACAGCTTACAGGTGCATTTAGACAATAACCGTGAAAATCAAAGCTCAAATTAAGCTGAAAGGGACTTCTGAATGTTGTCTCATACACTCAGGACAGGTGTTTTCAAAATTAAATCAGGTTGCTCAGGGCCTTTGTCCCTCCAAGTTATAAAACCCTATGAAGGTAGAGATTTCACCATCCCCCAGCGCATCCTGCTGCGGAGCTTAACCAGAAATTCCAGGAAGGGTTTTTCCCATAAGCCCAACTGGAGTTAGCCTTGCAGTAGCTTGCAGCCATTGCCTCTCATTCTCCCGCTGCACACCCCTGAAAAAAGCCTGGCTCCACCTTCTTTCCAACGCCGCCTTGGGAAGCAGAGGACTGCAATTCAATCCCCCTCAGTCCTTTCTTCTCAGAATGACACAAACCCAAAGGTTTCCCTCAGCCTCTCCTGACCTCTTCCCACCCCCAACCACAGCAGTGGCCTTTACCGGACTTGCTCCAGTTTGCCAGTCCTTCACTTGTACTGAGGCCTCACAATGAACACCAAATTCCAGATGCAACATCGAGACCACTAAGTAGATGTTTCATGGTTTAATATAAAATTATATATTAAAAATTAACAGCTTTTAAGACACAGAATATTAGGATGTTGTTCCAAAGGTATTTAAAAAACTGCAAGGAAAAGAATCCCTATTAAACATGAAACATGTATGCTATTATATTCACATGAGTTCCATCTTAAAATTACAAACATGAGTAACTGAACAACTGCCCTGACCTACTCAACATGACATAAAGGTTATAAAAATATGGAGCTTTTTCCCCCATATAACATTGTTTTCTCAAACACAGTATAACCTCTGTTTAATGAGTTAAACTGCAGCCTTCCAGACTGCACAGCAATCACAGGAACACAGGGACAGAAAGAAGTTCTCAGTTACCCAGCTGAAAGTTTAACATTTCCCACTGGCATCCATATGTGAAATGAGCCCACCTGACTCGGTGCTCATCACCTTCTTTGCTTCAGATGTGGGTAGAGATAGCAGTGACTGCTATGGGCCACAGTGGTCTACAGATTGTCTCCCTTCCCTCTCGTCCCCCGTATTTCCCCTCTGTGCCCAATGTACAGCAGATGCAGGGGGAGAGGCCAAGGAGCTCCTGGACGCTTTTTTCAAAGGCAGCTGACCCACTCAGGTCAAAACATTGGCCCTCACTTCCCATGCCTACTTCCTGATGTTTTCATCCGGTCCTTTCCTGCCAAACTGTTAGGAGGAACAGGTAATTCTTACTCATATTTACAGACTGGAAGAGAAATAATAGTATTGCAATTTTTTTAATTCCCAGTTTACTTGCCCACTTATATCTGAACCAATCTATCTAGGCAAACCCCAACTATTCCAAGCCTAAGGAACTACTGTTGTTAAAAAAAAACCCTACTTGTAGAACAGTAGCATGCTTTTATTCCAGATATTTAGCTAGCAACTTCCTAGGTTTGGCACTAAAAATCAGGAATAATCATATTAAATGCATGGATTTTGAAAGAAAAAAACCACAACACGTCCCTTATTATACTGCAATATATTCAGTTCCTGACCAAGTTTGCAATGCTTTCTAAGTTTTAAGTTGATATGTAAGGAAAAAAAAAAAAAGTAATTAAAATACCACATTAAAACCAGATGTTCATGGGCAATGTTTCTAATGCAGAGAAGTCTCCCACAGTTAAAGCAGTCAGATCTCCAATGGCACTCACACCAGAAACCAGAATTGTCCAAGTGTGAAATGGTCCCTAAGGACAGCTCCCAACACTTCAAATTTTCCACCAACTACACTCACCTTTGACCATGGAAGCTGGTACTGAAGAAAGTGGGAGTCTGTGATGTTCCACAGCAGACCTCACAACCTCAGAGTGCTAACACCTGCAAAATCTGTGAGACTGAAATTCTGATTCCACAACAAAGGGCAGTTTCAGCAAAGGAAAAAAAGGCAAAGGCACCTTTATACTCATCCAAAGACTATAGAAGAATGTCAGCATTCCTCTCTGAGACTCAGTTTTCCTTTCTCCTAAACTCTGGTAACTCCCTCTGCCTCCAGGACTAGGCTTCTCAGCTATGCCTGCATATCTCATTTTGTTCAAAGATTTCCTCTAATTGTGGGACAAACAACAGACCATCAGTTCTCAGCTAAAGGACTACAAATACTGATCAACATCTGCATTTCCACTTCAACTAAACTATTTTCCAACAGTCACTACTTGTGCAGAAGTCAGAATGCAACAAAAATGGGACCAACACAAACTCTTCCAAAACTACGAGGCAGCACAGCATTCAGACCTGGGGGTCTGAATCCACTGAGCTCCCAAAGGGCACATGCTGCCAAGCTTTTTCAGCTCTATCACCTTAAAAACTGTAAAGGTGACTCACATACCTTCTCTTTAGGGCGTGTGCACTGTAACTGCAGCAACATCAGGATTCTTCATTCTTAACACTGCAGAGAGAATGAACATTTTATAATGGGAAACAGAAGCTGAATCAAGGAAACAGATTTCCAAGAAACTGACTTGTGGAGAAAGCTTAGTCCAAGCAGAAATGCAATGTCTCTGAGAAAGCCTGAAAGTCTAAAAATTAAACTAAAAAAACAACATCAAAACAAGAAAAGTTGCAAAGGCAAAGCCCATGAATGTCTAAAATCCCGCTGTGTCCACATCACTTAGTGAATATTGCTGTATAATGCCCAACTGAGTCTTCTTCCACCTAGAACTACAGAATTCCCACTGGGAAGTAGATCTTGCTGAAATTTGATACAAAGACTCTTCCAGCAGAGAAATGACAAGATAGAAGAAGGCAGAAGGTAGAAGGTTAATTTCCTATTTTTTTCCTCCTGTAACTCAAGAAGGCTCTCTTAAAGACACAAAAAATAAAAAAGAGGTGTCTACAGTGAGTAAGAATGAAGCAGCCGTTCATATTATGACAGCTTCCCATGCCATGCTGAAAGCCATTAAAGAAGTCTGTATCAAGACTGGATCATTATTTCTTTTAACATGTATTTGGTTTTATTAATAGCTAAGAGTCCTGTTCTATACAAATTTTATTCTTAAATTTAGCAAAGAAAACTACTGAAATGACAAGCAATGGAATAAAAAAGGAAGTACATAGGTTCAGGTAGAAAATTAATAGGAAGCCAAATTCCTGGCTCAGTTAAAGTTGGGGGAAATTTTATTTCTTGCAGCAATTCAAACAAGGCCAGATCTGCAGAGATGCACATTTTTCAGAATGAATGGAGAATCCAGTTCGACAAAAGCTACTTGGCTTCTTTTTCTGCTCCCCTTTCACACACCAAGCAGCATCCTGCTCAAGGCCAGAGAAAACACAGCAGCAGCAAGCCCTGAAAAAGTAGCAATCTACAGAGACACCCCAAAAACATGGCTGAAGATTGGTTTTCTAATCTTTCTTTTTAAAGGGTATTATTCACAACATTTCTTCACTTAGATTCCTGCTCAGTATATCACCTAAAGGAAGGGAAAAGAGGAAGGAAGCAAAGATTGCATTCGTAGATTTGTCCAAGGGATCCTGACCACAGTGAAATCAGCACTGTTAATTTTTATGTTCTTCCCCTCTACAGATTATTACTGCGAGGCAAATTACAGAATCACTGCTTGATAGATTCATTCAGGTTGGCAGGAGGTCATGTAGTCCAACCTGCTGCTCCAAGCCAGCTCTGCTACCAGGTGAGACCAGGCTGCTCTGTCTACTGAGATACTGAACAATCTCTAAAGACAGACTGCATGACTGTGTCAGGCATCCTGCTGCCTTGTTTTGTTGTCCTCCTACAAAAAAACATTGTCCTTATATTTAGTTAGAACCACCCCTATTTCAGTTATGACTCCTTATATTTAGTTAGAACCACCCCTATTTCAGTTATGACCATAGCCTGCCCCCTTCCTCATAGTCTGCCAGCTGGTGGGAGCACACTGCCAGGCCCCCATGAAACTTCTTTCTCCTCCAGGGCACTGCTGCCACTCCCTGACATTGTAGCAGCCTTGTGCTGAACTTGCTCAGTTTTATCCACATCTCTCTTGTACTGGGGAGAGGTGTGGACACAAAACTGGATGCAATACTGCAGGTGTGGTCTGACAAATACTGAGTGAGACAAACCCTTCCCCTCCAAAGAGACATTCCTTTCCAGGTGTGCAACCTTAACCTCCTCATTGCTGAATTCCACAGAGTTCTTGCCAGCCAGCTCCTCCAACCCGCCCAGGTCCTTCTGAATGACAGCCTGGATCTCAAGCACATCCACTGCATCCCCTTTCCCCCAGCTTAGCGTCACTTACAAACTCCATGAGCAAGGGCTGGTGGACTTCCACTTCATGCATAATATTAAACTGGACACATCCTGTGATGGACAGCTGGTTACCAGCCTCAAGTTACAACCAACCAGCCACCTCCAAAACCAACCATCCCACCAGGCTTCCACCCATCTAGCAGCACACCCACCTAGATCACACTCATACTCTGCAAAAGACCTTCCTGAATCCAACACAAGGATATGGTTTCATTAAGCTCAGTGGCAATATATTTACTTTACAAATAGGAAAGCCATGACCTACAAATATTTAAGGAATGAGAAGAATATGGACAAAAAGTTATTGAAACCAGGGAAAGGAAGAAGTTCCCAAACATGCACCTGTTTTAGTGAATGAGCCTTACTCCTGTCTTTTGTCCTGGCAACTGTTTGAATACCCAAAGTAAGAAGACAGGCATCACCCCAGGATTCGCAGACCATCCTGGAGGTCAAGAGTACCAAAACAAATTGCAAGCATCTGAAGAATTAAAAGGGAACTCTGGCATCATATGCTTTACGTTAAGAATGTTCTGTTTTGTTCTGTGCCACACAAACTAGAAAACTGCATCACTGGGTCAAGACAAAGATCTTTCATGTCACACATGCAAGCAAAATAAAAATATATGAATCTTAAGAGCATTTTCCTCAATTTGTGTTATAATGTGATAGCAATCAAATAACTTCATCTGGAAAAGCAATTTTATTTCTGTAATATCCTTTTTTAAACTCAATTCAGATTAGTCCCTTTCAATGCTGGATTTCAAGAACTACCTTAATTCAAAATATCCTCAGCAAGGTTTTGATTTTTTAATCAGAGAAGATCCTCACATGCTGAAGCATCCTTCAATTGTGATGTAAACCTACACAGGGTTTAGTTGCATAAATATTATTATAATACTTCTGTAATTAGAATTATTAGGCAGAGACTTTAGAAATGCTTTTTTATTAAAAATGCACAAAAATATCATTTAGTCTAGTAATTCTGATCATCCCTACATGTAAAATACAGTAATTTTGTCACAGGGAGTATATCCCCGCCTGAAACATAGTTTCATTCTCCAGCAAATCAAAGTCTTAAAAAAAAAAAAAAAAAAAAGCTGGGGAAATGTTATTTATGGATATAGTCAATAAAGCATTTTTCCCCCTCCAACTATACATTAGTCAGACATTCATTACAAAAGCAGAAAGTCTTGTTTGAACTTGCACTAAATCCATGCATCCTAGTTTTACAAGGCATAGGTTGTCTTTCAAGATACTGATGACAACTGATGAAAATTTCCACTAGAAGCTGTTTCCAACGATACAAGTGAAAGGATACACTGAAATGAATATACAGTTACTACTGCTGCCTACAAACCAAGTCCTGACAGAGAGAGACACTCTTCCTGAACATTTTCAGCTCTTTGGGTACTACTGTCCTTGGAAAAGTAACCATGCTGTTTCTCATTGAGGACAACTCTTTCTATCTGATCATTAAAAAAGTTGAACAAATTTATTTTACCTGATGAATAAAGTTATTAAGAATATAAATAGAGTCTTATTCCTGAATTTCAAAAAATATATGGAGTAAAATATAGCAACACATTTCTAATAACAAAGTTATGATGCATGCTCTAGAAAAATAACACTATTTTCACTGATTTACTAACACCAAAATTTTATTCAAATAAATCAGAAATCAGGTAATGCAGCTGTTAAATCATTAATTACAGGAAGAAAGAAAAACAGTAATAGCACCTGCAAGAACAGCCCTTGTCTTCAAAAATTGTATAATGGAAGCTAGTTTCCCACAGAAGTGTAAGTTCTGCATCTAGTCCAAATATCAGCAGTCTTCACTCTTTCCTTGGTTTGGAAATGATCTAGTAGACGTCTTTCGTCTCAACCTTCTACAATTTGAAAGTGAAGTTTTTAAAACTCAAATTAGTCAGTCCATGTCTTGCAACAATATTAAACATTAAGTATGAAATTCTAAAAGAACACTGAGGATGAGACTGAATGCTTTAGAAAAGTGAAAAATATAAAAACAAGAGACACAAGCCCAAGACTCACTGTGATCCTACGAGGAAATCTAAATATTGCCATCTACTTCCCAGTAAGTTTTTACCCCATTTTACAGATGAGGAAATAATGTTTACCCTCTTTCTTGAAGTTTTTGAGATGTATAGTCTGTATCTCTAAGGAAAAAATATTAATGTGATTTCTGTTTTTTTTAAATGCATTTCAAGAAAAAAGAGATTACAGAAGAGAAACAAGAGTGAATGTTTGACCTTGAGCTTGGATCCTAATAGTTCACATTCATGGTTCAGTCCCAAGTAACAAGTATTGTACAGTACAGTAAGCCACTGAAACAGATTTTCCCAAGATAATGCCCCTATTCAGCAGCACATAAGTAGAACAATTTATTTTGCTCTGCTTAACTGCTTCACCCACGCATCTGACATTAAGCTTCAGGCTTCCTGACTGAGCAGTGAACATGTAGGACATAATCGATGTTGTGCAGTTATGCATCACTTCCCACAGTCTTGCTGATTCAGGCATTTCAGAATAAACATGAATCAAGTTTTTCATCTAAAAACTCAAGTTTGAAAACATATTTTTCAACTCTTGTTTAGCATTACTTGTCATCACTCCCTTAAAAACAAATTCTACTTTTACCCGTTCCTGGTTTCTAAATAACTGACAGTATTTTGGTGCAAGTAAAACTCATGATTCTTTACTATAAGAAAAAGACCAACAGATAAAAATCTCAAAAGAGGCTAATAATAATGCAGCAGTTTTCTTCCACAGGTATGTGACAGAACTTGAGTCACAATATTCTGCTCTCTGCAAACCACACACTCACACATACAATGACATTACTGAGAAAGATGTGAAAACAGAAAGAATATTAAGACAAGGTTGTATAGGTCCATAATGAGAATTCTGGTTTACCTTGCTCATGTGCCTCCTACCTCCTTATAATAAAGAGCCTCTTTCTCTCATAATATGCCTGCAGTCTCCCCTAAGTAATGCTCAGGCTTCAGTTTACGATCCCTGAAAATTTCCAACCATCCAGGCTTACAGCTTTTCTACTCGCTAAACTACTTCTAGATTCAGAAATGAATTTACCAATATTAATTTTTTAGTAACAGATGTAGTGACAAGAATGTATTAAAAGGAATGGGAGTGGGGGAAATGTATCTGTTATAAATGCTGATTTTAACAAAATATGATCTTAGATATGAAAAATGCCTCCCTCACGTGTTGTCAAATACATACAAAATGAAAGACTAATTCATACCACTATCAGTGAAACCTCATTTATTATTCCATTATAACAAACAAAATGTTCAAAAAGTAGGAACAATTGCATTCAGTGTATAACACTGTAACTCCAAAGGAAGTTTCTCTAAAGTACAACTGCTGCAATAGATATTTCACAAGAAGCATCCAAGGATAATCCTGAAATGCACTTACAGCTCAAAAAGCCATCAGGAAGCTGAACTTAAAGAAAGATAGTTGTAAAAATACCTTTAAATTTAGAGATTATATGACAACTCCACAGGATCCCTTCTAACATTCTAAAGTAAAACTGTAAAATGGAAATATATAATTAAAGAAAGAAAAAAGTGAAATAGAAGTCACTGTACATAAGCAGAAACAAAATTACTGTCCCACATATGTAAAATGAAGAAAATCAGCACTACACATATCTCATTTCTCCATCACATACAAAACTGAGACCAGTGTACTACAGATGCACAAATAAACTGACTGCAGCTTTGCACAATGTATAAAGTTCAGTCTGAAAGTCTGAATCAAAACTGGTCCTCCTTCTCCTGGACTGCAGTTTTTGCTTCCTGGCTGCTTCAGAAATAGACTGAAGGTTATAAATTTTCAACATCAGATTCTAAAAATAATTTCTAATTCATATAGAAGCAGTTAATAGACTTCCTGTTTTACAAATAAGTAATGTGCTATGCCAAATTGCACTGAATTCCATTAACAATAAGTTTAACAATAGCCCTTCAGGTTTGTTGTCTTCCTCCAAATGTTTATAAACTATGCAACAATTCCTCAACAGCTCAGAATCAGCTGAAGAACTCCCCTGTTGTTGAGATTTCTTCACAGAACCATAGCATGGTTTGGATTTGAAAGGACCTTCAAAATCATCTAGGTTCTAACCCCCTTGCCATGCATGAGGCAGGAACATTTTCCACCACACCAGGTTGCTCAGAGCCCCATCCAGCCTGGCCTGGCAAGATAAAGCTTGTTTTACAGTACTCTACTATGGGAAAGGATTTTTGCTGTCTACTGATGAACGAAAACATAGTCTATCTGCTAAGCATTAGCATAGCTCAGGGTCAAAGAGAGTGCCTCAGCATGGAGGGAAGGAGGTAACCCCCTTTTGGGTACTTCAGTGTGCTCAGCACCGGCCTGTCAGAGCCAACAGCACGAGACTTGTACATTTGGCTTCTGCATCTCAGAGCTGCAATGCCAGACCGCACACACCCATCACGCAGCACTGGGGCTCCTCTCCATATCCTGTGGTGTACCAACTCCTGAAGCCCAAACCCATAGGATGCTGCCAGGTCCCGACACTCAGCAGGAGATGACGGACAGCCCATTACTCAAGTGTCTGTCTGCTTCCATGGTCCTTTCTCCTACCACACCCATCTGTGGCTATCAGCCACAGAAGCCCCACACACTGGAAACTCAGAGCCATCACAAGATACCTGTTGTCACTCACACTAAGTCACATCTCATGTACAATGCCATAGGTAATCTAAGGAATCCATAGAATATATTTTAAAAATCTTGAAATCTCACTGTAAAGCCTTCAGAAATATCAGATTTCAAGGTAGTATCTAAAGAACTACTGTTCAGAACCAGATAAACACATGTAACTAGTTCATGGAGTACTGAGCCTGAGGGTGAGAAGGAAAAAAAAAAAAGACAAGATGGATTAAACAAAGCAAGTCAGATTATCAAGATCAAACAGATCACCCAAGTGAAAAGAATGAAGGGCCCATTGAGGAAAAAAACTGAACAGCCAGAACCTCTGCCTGAATAATGGGCTTGAAGTTGTAGGCACCCAACACGTCCCACGTTCAGGCAATAAACCTGTGTCTCCTGAGTGCCAATAGAAAATTTTAAAAATGTTATACTTCATTTCTACTGAAGAACAGATTGCTCGGCTGGGGTTCACCAAGCAGAGTGAAGGTTTCAGGAAAAAAATTATTTTATTTACAATAAAAACAGCCACAAACTAACACACATCGGTATAACCTCACTGTATTTATTTAGCACAAAACAGTTTTTAAGCAATATTTTTTATTTACCAACTCATGAAAAAAACCCCCAACCCAATACCTTTTTATGCTAACAGTTAAACTGCAAGACTGAAAAAAAGGATGCTTTTTAGATTGCAATTAAACAACTCAAAACTCACTAGCTCAAGGTAAAAGCCATTATCTTAGTATCTTTGGTAAAGAAAGTAAAATTTTTAAAAAAGGATTGAAGAAATATGTAAATGAAAGAGGAGAGAATTTATGATGGAAGAAATTGTTTTGGTCAAAAATAAAAGCACCACCTAAAAGTCTTTCAAATAAGCCTTTGCTCTGGAGAAATTATTAATAGCTGCCTTTCCAAGCATTTGGTACTGCCTACTGACACAGTTTGCTAGCTCACTCATCCAGTGCATGACTGGGCAATCTTTTAAAGCTCTTCTTACTT
>VXAD01001024.1:3334-55566 GCA_013399195.1 Dicrurus megarhynchus
AAAAAAGGCAAGTACTGAAATGTCTGTGTTGCTTGAAAAATGCAACCAGTCTCCCGTTTTTCATTTTCAATATGAGATACAAAAAATACCTTAAAAACATCCAGGATTTTTCCATAGATGTCAGGAAGAGAAGGAAAAATTGCTTAAAATAATGAACGCAGAAGACTCCATTATGACATTTTCTGATCCCAGCATTTCATTCTATTCCACCTTTCTTTTCTTTGTAAAGTCCTCTCAGAGAACACCCTTGAACATTTTCCATCACTGTAAAAATCCCCAACAAAACAAACCAACAAAACCTACAAAACCCCCCAAACTTACTTAAATGTTGTTACAGCTTCCCGATTAGTTTGTAAATAAAAAAAAATTGCCCACACTGTACAGTAACTTAGACAAATTAGAGAAAACACTAGTAAAATTCATACCAAAGCCACAGTTCAATGTTCTATTAGCCATTAGAAGAGAGACACATACTTTTTCCTACTAGATTTCTACGGATTTAGAGAATTTTATTTTAATTTACATTTTACACTGTTTGAACACAATGACAGCCAAATGATTTTAATTTAAGCAGAGAAGAATTTTACATTCCTTGCTATCTTGCTCTTCATATTTGCTTTAAAACTGGTTATGAAAATTAATAAATTTTCTGCCTTTTTCATTTCTTTGAACAGTGGCAGTATATTTATCTGTTCATTTCTGGGTAACTTTAGAAATAAATTTCTTGTGGAAGGCTAAATCCCAACAGCGTACGTTGCTTTTAGAGTGGATGCAGAAATGCTTCATCCTAGTTTATTGATGGCTGAGGTGGACCAGAGTGATATGCCTTACCAGGAAACTGTCTGAGGAAAACCAACACTGTTAGATAAACAAAACCATAAAGCAACAACAAAGGAAATATCATAGAAAACTTCATTTAAACTAAAAACAGTGTAGTGCTGGAATAGGTTTGAAAGTAACAGGGTCTAGCAAATGTTCTCCTATAAGACCATATGTTTAGATGCTATCAATAATCATTTAGTAAAAGCTATATTAATGTAAAATGGGATTTAGAGCTAAGGCACCACACCAAAAATTCAGAAAGTGTGTGATTGCAGTTCAATACTCTGATAGCCAGAACACCTAGCAGTGATGGATTGCTGGTTCATCTGGGGATTTAATGATCTTATTTTCATTCTCAGTCTTTTGAGAAGTAATACTAGGTCTATTACTTCAGTCAGTTCATAGTACTGAACTTCATGACATTCAACAAAGTCAGTGGTTCCCTTGGCAAGGTGGATGGAAAGAACATGGAGGCCTTGGGGAACACCAGCTCAGCATGAGCCAGCAGTGTGCCCAGGTGCAGAGATGGCCAGCAGCACCCTAGGAGTTATTCAGGGACATAGCCAGGACACTGAGGGGCGGGACTATCCACCTCTGCTCAGCACTCCTAAGTTTCTGTCTGTATACTCCAAGCTGTGGGATCCCCCCAGCACAGGAAGGAGGGAGGGCCTTCAAGTTGGCCGAGGTCTGTGATGCTTTTTCTGTGAGGAGAGGCTGAGGGACCAGGGCTTGTTCAGCCTGGAGGAGAAATGGCCTTGGGTGGAAATAAATGCAGCCTGCTGGTACCTCTGAATAGTTTATCAACAACATGGAGTCACCTTCGATGTGGTGCACAGTGGGGAAATGAGAGAAAACAAGCATAGGGAAAAACAGTATTTTGTAAGGAGACTCTTTTTCACCCTGAAGACAGCCAAGCAGTTGGAGAGACAGCCAAGAGAGGTTGTGCTCTCTCCATGCTTGAAGATTTTCAAGGTTCAAGATTTTCAGGATAAAGCCCTGAACGACCTTGTCTGAGCAATTGTCCTATCATCCTGTAGTTTCAGAGGGAATGGAAACTAACCAAAATTCCCTGATGAACATCTAGATTTTCAAATGAATGCTGTGGAATCTGAATGCCCTATTTATTTGAAGCAAATACTGTACTTGTGTTAGTGAGGAGGGGCTAACCATTAAGACATTGCAGGACCTAAGTTGTAGGTGCTTAATTTCTTCATTAGATCTAGTCTTAGCCACCATGGCATGAAGGCTTTATGGCATTTGTGTACAGGATTTATCCAAAGGAAAAAAATTAAATTCTCTTTTTGCTGTCACTGGCAATTTAAAAAGCAAATTTGCAGAATAACTTGTGCATTAATGCGAGGCCTTGGGGATATTTATATGAACCCTTTAAATTAAACCCTTCAAATGAACCTTTTTAATCCTATAGAACTGACAACCATGCATTTAGCTAAGTTTATTATTCATGTCATAATGATTTATGGGCATTTTAACAAGTTACAGCCCATGTGTTATGTTGTCACGTCTTTTTGAAGATCAGTAACTTGGATTAGCTATGCAAGTGTATGGATAATTCTTGTAAGATGCTTAACAAAAGACATCTTTTAACCCAGGATTTCCTCCAGCTCTTTGATCAGAAACCCTGTTTCTGTCAACACTCGATCTTTAAACTGCAGCTTTTTCTTCATGAAAATGAAGGGATGTTCATTGCACAGCTTACATTTATTTCTTGTTATTATTCTTATTCCTATAAACCTGTAAACTAACATTACTTCAGCATTACAAATGCAAACTATGTAATTTTAAACAAGATTTTCTCTAAGAAGATTTATAATAAGTAGCTTGTTAAACTGTGAAGTGTAGCTGACAAACCTAAGAGCTCTTGTTAGCAGTTAATTCTTTCAGAATAAGTAAAATAAGGTATGGATTTGGGAGACAGATAGACAGAAGAAGACAGACACAAAAAGAAAATGCTTAACAATGGTATGTTTAGAGACCAATCTAACTTTAAACTTTAAAAATGGCATCAGTGAAATTTGTCTTGCAGTTAACACAACATATAAATATGAATATAGTATTTCTTATTAGAATAACTAGACAGACTAAAATTTCCAAGGTCCCTAAAAGTCCCTGGTTCATTCCCAGTTTTCAAAAGACTGTGGTCTGTTGACCCTGGCTGGACGCCAGGTACCCACGAATAATGCTCTATCGCCTCCCTCTGCAACTGGAGAGGGGACAGAAAATACAGTTAAAGGTTCATGAGTGGAAGTAAGGACAGGGAGAGATCACTCATCAGTTACAGTCACAGAACAGGCTGAACTTGGGGATATTGCTTGAATTTACTACCAACAAAATCAGAGCAGAATACTGAGAAGAAAATAAATATTAAAAATCGTCCCCCCACTCCTCCCTCATTCCCAGATCTACCTCCTCCCCACGAGTAGTGCAGAGAGGGAATGGAAATTATGGTCAGTTCATCACATCTTGTTTCTGCTACTGCTCAGGGAGAGGAGTCCTTCCCTGGCTCCAGTGTGCGGTCCCTCCTACAGGAGACAGTTCTCCATGAACTTGTCCAATGTGAGTCCATCCCACAAGCAACAGTTCTTCACAGACTGCTCCAATGTGGGTCACTCTTCCACAGGGTGCAGGCCTTCAGGCACAGCCTGCTCCAGCGTGGGTCCCCCATGGGGTCACAAAATAGGAAAATGTCTCTAGTGCGGTCTCCTCTGTCCGTGGGTGTGCAGGTCCCTGCCAGGAGCTGGCTCCAGCAGGGGCCTCCCACAGGAGGGCAACAGCCTCCTCTCAAGTGTCCACCTGCTCTGGTGTGGATCTCCTCCAGGGGCTGCAGGCAGATCTCTGCATCCCCATTGACCTCCATGGGCTGCAGGGGCACAGCTGCCTTACCATGGTCTGCACCAGGGGCTGCAGGGGAATCTCAGCTCCAGCACCTGAAGCACCTCCTCTGCCTCCTTCTCCACTGACCTTGGTGCCTGCAGAGCTTTTCCTCTCACATGTTCTTATCCCACTGCTCAAAAATTTTTCTTTTTTGAATGTTACAGATAGGCGAAGCCTTACAGAGTAAGGTCCTGGTTGCCTCTGTAAAATCATGGCTAACTCCTTGTACTTTGGCTAAGTAAAAAAGGATTCTGGGTAATGACTCAGCTGGAATAGAGGTGGAAAACAAGTTATGTAACCGTAGAAAACAAGCTGTATAACCATCACATGTTCACATCGTGGTTTATGGTGGTTGGTTGAATTATATTTATTTGGCTTTAATGGAATGTTACTGATAAAGGCCTAATTGCTTAAAAAGGCCTGGTTTTGGCAATAAATGAGCTCCCTTTTTGCACCTGCCTGAGGCCTCTGTTTCGCTTCTTATCGTAACATTTTACTTCTTAGATATGCAACCCCAGAGGTGTTATCACCACCTCTGATTAGCTTGGCCTTGGCCAGAAGTGGGTCTGTCCTGGAGCTGGCACTGGCTCTGTCAGACACAGCAGAAACTTCTGGCTGCATTTCACTGATGATATCCCTGTAGCCCCTCCCCCCTCCCCCTCCAAAACCCCACCACACAAACACGGTACAGTACCCAATAAAGATCCATCAAAAAGGTTTACAACAATCATAGTTTTAGTTTTCGCCTAGGTGGTCTTTCACTTTTTGGTTTTTAACATAATTTAAATTTGCAGCAGCCATTGTCCATTTAAAATGTCTGATATTTTATCTCATGCTGTAGTCAAGCCACACTCTCTAAATAATGGGCGAGTGGAACACACCTCACTGTGATAAAATATCCCATCTGGCTCCTCTGGGGTTTGAGAATCTCCAGCCCATCCCAGCAATCTCCCTCACCCACCATTGACCTGATTCTGAAATGCAGCCCTGGCTCTGTGCTGGGAAGAGGGGGAAATGCCGCTGTTCTTTAATGAATGTCGGTTTGTACTTACATTTAATGATACACAGAGAACTGAAAGTGTCAAATGAAATGCTACATATATAGAACTTGCTTACATTCTGTGGCACTATGCTGGAGCAACAGTCCTTGAAAACTATTCCAGAGAGCACAGAGTACTTACTGAAGATACTATCTTTCAAACATCTCCCCTGCCGTTCACAGTACTGCAGTTTCCAAGGTGAAATAAAATTATTTTAACAGCAGGGGCTGAAAAAGAAAATTGTTCTGAAAAATTCATGTCTTATCTGCCTTTTAATGCAACAAGCATCAACCCAGAACTGTCATATGGAAAAGAAAGAACCAGTGAGCCTTCTAGCCTTCTGCTAGTCCCCACCTGTTCCAGGCCTGGCTGGGATGGAAGTAACTTTCTTCTCAGGAGCCAGTGTGGTGCTGTGCTTTGACTTTGTGACTAAACAGTGTTGATAACACAGCAGTGTTTTGGCTATTGTTGAACAGTACTTGCACAGTCAAGGCTTTTTCTTTCTCCCACTCTGCTCCCCCAGTGAGTGTGCTGGACGTGAGCAAGAGGCTGGGAGGACACAACTGCGGCAAGTGATCAAGCAATATTCTGTACCATATGATGTTGTGCTCAGTGGTAAAAGCTCAAAGAAAGAAAAAAGAACAGGGATGTTGATGGTTAAAGCATTTTCTTTCCAAGTAACTGTTATACATTCTGAAGCCCTGCTTCCCAGGAAGTGGCTAGACCTCTGTCTGCTGACAGGAAGAANGGTTTATGGTGGTTGGTTGAATTATATTTATTTGGCTTTAATGGAATGTTACTGATAAAGGCCTAATTGCTTAAAAAGGCCTGGTTTTGGCAATAAACGAGCTCCCTTTTTGCACCTGCCTGAGGCCTCTGTTTCGCTTCTTATCGTAACATTTTACTTCTTAGATATGCAACCCCAGAGGTGTTATCACCACCTCTGATTAGCTTGGCCTTGGCCAGAAGTGGGTCTGTCCTGGAGCTGGCACTGGCTCTGTCAGACACAGCAGAAACTTCTGGCTGCATTTCACTGATGATATCCCTGTAGCCCCTCCCCCCTCCCCCTCCAAAACCCCACCACACAAACACGGTACAGTACCCAATAAAGATCCATCAAAAAGGTTTACAACAATCATAGTTTTAGTTTTCGCCTAGGTGGTCTTTCACTTTTTGGTTTTTAACATAATTTAAATTTGCAGCAGCCATTGTCCATTTAAAATGTCTGATATTTTATCTCATGCTGTAGTCAAGCCACACTCTCTAAATAATGGGCGAGTGGAACACACCTCACTGTGATAAAATATCCCATCTGGCTCCTCTGGGGTTTGAGAATCTCCAGCCCATCCCAGCAATCTCCCTCACCCACCATTGACCTGATTCTGAAATGCAGCCCTGGCTCTGTGCTGGGAAGAGGGGGAAATGCCGCTGTTCTTTAATGAATGTCGGTTTGTACTTACATTTAATGATACACAGAGAACTGAAAGTGTCAAATGAAATGCTACATATATAGAACTTGCTTACATTCTGTGGCACTATGCTGGAGCAACAGTCCTTGAAAACTATTCCAGAGAGCACAGAGTACTTACTGAAGATACTATCTTTCAAACATCTCCCCTGCTGTTCACAGTACTGCAGTTTCCAAGGTGAAATAAAATTATTTTAACAGCAGGGGCTGAAAAAGAAAATTGTTCTGAAAAATTCATGTCTTATCTGCCTTTTAATGCAACAAGCATCAACCCAGAACTGTCATATGGAAAAGAAAGAACCAGTGAGCCTTCTAGCCTTCTGCTAGTCCCCACCTGTTCCAGGCCTGGCTGGGATGGAAGTAACTTTCTTCTCAGGAGCCAGTGTGGTGCTGTGCTTTGACTTTGTGACTAAACAGTGTTGATAACACAGCAGTGTTTTGGCTATTGTTGAACAGTACTTGCACAGTCAAGGCTTTTTCTTTCTCCCACTCTGCTCCCCCAGTGAGTGTGCTGGACGTGAGCAAGAGGCTGGGAGGACACAACTGCAGCAAGTGATCAAGCAATATTCTGTACCATATGATGTTGTGCTCAGTGGTAAAAGCTCAAAGAAAGAAAAAAGAACAGGGATGTTGATGGTTAAAGCATTTTCTTTCCAAGTAACTGTTATACATTCTGAAGCCCTGCTTCCCAGGAAGTGGCTAGACCTCTGTCTGCTGACAGGAAGAAAGAAATAATTCCTTTTTTTGGTCTCCTTCACATGTACCTTTTGCTACACATATTAGATCATTTTTTTCCTCAATCCATGAATCTTATCACCTGCCTTTTTTTTTCCCTCTGACACACAGCAGAAAGGAGTCAGTTCCATTAGATGAGGTCAACCCACCAAACCAAATGCTGAGTGGCCCAGCTCTGTTACTGAAATATGGATAGAAGCAGACTCACAAGGGAAATGTCATTCACATAGAAACAACTAAAACTGAAGACTAGAGGTTCAGAATGAGTAGAGACATTTGCATGTCTTACCTACAAGTAAAATCTAACGTATTTTAGCATATGATAGTTTCTCTAAAACTTTGTAGGCTTGCAAAGAACCCTTACAGAATGATGGTTACTGTTCTAAAGAGCATATTTGCTGAGATCTTTGTTCCTTCATTGTGAACAAACAGAATATTTTCACATAATTTACATGATCAGTGATAATATAGTTACAAACAATTAAAGTGCTACAAATTTGATATAATCTGCCTCAACTAAAGAAGGAAGACAGCTATAGCTGAAGCCGAAGACAAACAGAAGTACAGCACACTCCAAAGTCAAGAATATCTGGCCTTTTGCACCAAAACACTGAAGCTGCTGCCAGACTATTCAGCCAGAGAATTCTGCACTTTTCATTCAAGATCAACTTATTAGCCCAGAGGAAAGGTGATTAATGGCCAGTCATACCATGAGAGGAGAGAAGAAATTGAAAGGTGTGAAAGTCAACTAGAGCTGCCCTAGCAATCTGATTAATTCCATTTCAACTAGTGCAAATTGTCTGTGTTGTTACAGAGGACTTAGTTTGTCCACGGCTGTGAGACAGAATATCTGCATAGAGATCGAGAGGGAGGATGATGGACATTCAAGTCAGGAAGAAAGAGAAATGCTGGAAGTGAGGAGCCTGTTTTTGTGACTAGTACAAAATGTGAAAGTGGCATTTGATGTAGAAGAGGTGAAGAAGGACGTAAGTTTTCCCTCTGTATCTGGTACCCATCTCTCATTCAAGTGGTCTACTATTTCACTCCAGGACTGGGATGTTTTGTTTAGGTATTCCCTCTATATGACACATATGTCTTATTTCCAAGTCCACCCTGGTGTTATTCAGTGAGGGCATAGTATTTCAAAGCCTTTTTTTAGTGGGGATGGGAACTCTACTCTCCCATGCTACAATTCTTCTAAAGCCATTTTCACTGAAGAAACAAATATGAAAATATTTGAGTGAATGTATTCCACGGAGAGAATGTATTCCAAATAACACTATGGATTTCTCCTGGACAGGAAAACACAAAAAGATTTTGATTTGATACTTCACATAACATTTAAGCAGAGACTAAACCAAAGTAAATCTCTTCATCTTATGCCTTTTATGCAACATAAATTTGGAGACTAAAATTAAAATTAAAAATTAATGATGTGTACGTTTATTTTGTTAATGTATATCTAATAACTGAAATTCACAGCTGTCAGTCCTATTAATTGAAGCTGTCTACACCTTAAAGAAGACAGAATTTGGTTTTGGCATAGTCACGAACACTTTCGAGTAAGCTTTTAAATTCCATATACTGCATTTTTCAAGAAGAAAAATACTAGTTATTTTTCAGTTCAAAATAATCTAATTTTTAGTCTTTTTCAGCAGACATAAATGTAAAAATAACATCACATAAATTAATAATTAATTCTGCTCTCTTCTATTAGTTACCATTGTAGCTGCAAGTATTCATCACGACACTATCTGAGCATCTTAGAAATTTCAGTGAATAATGCATAAATCCGCCAACCTGTAGAGTGTTTCTGTTATTCCTGTTTCACATTTCTGGGAGACAATGGACACTTAGATTGATAGAATGATTTTTCAGAGGTACTTAGCATCTGGTTGGCCTACCCATTCATTTTTATTTGGCATTGCAAATCATAGGTCATTATTTTTTTATCTATAACTTAAGGACTTTGAAAATATAATTTTTAAGAAACTTCCTGACTTGAGATAAATTTCCTTACACATTTTTAAAGCTTATTTTGCCAAAATATGAGGTTGGAAAGCATTGAAAGTAACAAAGGACTTATCTGTTGATGTCCAGCTTGTAGCTGGTAGCAGCTGAAGCAGTCAGAAACAGGGAATAAAACATAAAAGCATAATTAAGTCTTTCTTTTTCTTTCTTCTTCTTCCTTTTTTTTTTTTAATTTGGAAACACACATTTTGTTCCCTGCCCAAGAAGAAATGTTATGCCATTGAAATGATCCTCATTCTCAAAACAGATTGCATTTGTTTTAAACACCTTTATCACATATTCTTATTATATAACTGATATGAAACGATACTCCACTAGTGCTCAGTCACCATAAGGAAGTTGGTAAATGACACAGAGATCCACTTCTCTATTTTTTCTCATCAACTGAGATGTTAATGCAGTCTAATGCAAAAGAAGAGCAAAGAGGACATGAAAGCCAAGAATTTATTTTCCATTCCTTACACAAAACATTCGGTTCTAAGTTCAATACTCACATAGCAAATGTATCAAAAAATGTTCTGATCTTTTTTTTCTAGAGATAAGCAATGTTGACTGCATGCAAAGATAATTTTTTGAGTTCCTATTTTTTTTCCTAAAGTGCAATTTCAGTTTCACTGAAATTCTACTGGCACAGTAGGATGCACTGGCAATTCAAGATTGCGATTCTAAAACAAACTTACACTGCTCTTAAAGCACAAATGTGCAAATCTCATTTCTTCTGGCTTTGTCAGAATTAGCCACAGAAATAGCTTTATTTGAGTAACATATTGCTTTACCCTATTGCTTTATAAAGCATCCTATCACATTACAAGCAGCTATGCAATTTCTTCTTTTGTCTTATTGTCTACATGGATACATCGATACCAAAGGAACTACATTTAAGGTAGTGCACAGATTGTGGTATTATCTTTTGTGAACTGAGGACTTAGCAAAAGAACAGACTGTCCCTCTATACATATATATATATAGGTTCGGACCACATTTGAGGGTAACATTTTTTACAAAAAACTACACACCTTGTTGTGGGCTGACTTTCGATTATTTGAAACAAGAAAAACTGAAATAATCAGAAAACCACCCAGAGCTAATATGTCTTCCAGAAAGTGCAATGTCTTCTGGTTTAAGATAGCCTGCATGTGATTTTATTTCCAGGCCTTATTAGTGAACTATATATTACCAAAAAGTCTCACATATTTTTCAGATTCTATTTCCCCAAGAAAAAGCCACAAACATAAATAATTCTTTGATTATAGTTACAGCAATGAAAACATCCAGGAGGAAGTAATTTCTGATTAGAGGCCTAATCACAGCAATTTGTATTAACCACCAAATATTTTGTGACATACAAACATACAGAAAAATCTGAAGTATTTTCAAAGTTTTATGCTGACCTAAACCCTTCATAATAGAACTATTTACCTAAGTGAGACTCAATTTGGAATGTATAATGAGAATAAACAGTGTAAGTAAATTTATAATGTTTTGTTCTTTCTGGTTTTGCATATGGAAAGACTACAGAAAAGAGGTAGAACTGAGAAAAACTGTGATCCTCCTTACACAACTGAAAATTTAGCAGTAATACCCCATCAGAGTGGATTAACATTCACACCTACTTAGCCTAACCTCAGAACAGATGCTGAGAATGGAAGCTGCACAGGGTAGAAGTAATTACAAAACCTGCTGTTGTAACGTGATTGTAACAGATATAAGCCTCAGTCATCAAATATTCAACTACTTTGAAGACTGAAGTCTTCAATACTGCAAAGCCACATATTCTTACTTTTCTTTAGCAACAGTTGACACTTTGAAAAGAATTTGTAAGATTTGAGCAAAAAGTTTCAAATTAAATTAATATTTGGTTTGAACATGCATTTTCATTATATACCTCTATAAGGAGAAAATGGTGTATAGTGAAAATGTGAGCAAACAATTTACTACCAGACAGTAAAATACTTAACATTTATGTAAATATGAATGATAAGTAAGACTGCAGTGTACAGAGTACAGCTGTCACACTGGAAAAAACAAGGAAGCAATCCCTGGCTATTCTCTGCACACCTCACAATGTTAAAACCACAACGTGACATTCTGTCATCTATATCACATGTACTATTAAAAATGTCTAAGAAAGATCAGATGAAGAACTGAGTTACGAAAAGATGAGAAATCCAGTTTATTTTTATATTATTAAGGATTTAGTCTAGTATTTCTGTACGAAGGAAAAAAAAAACCCACTACATAAATATTGCAAAATGTTTCCTATTCTCAAATAAGTATGTCTGTTACAAATGTGGTCCCATGTGATTTCATGTTTGGACTTTGTACTAAAGGCATCCAGATGGTGTAGTAAGAGAGTGTTCCAAAAATGTAACTGGCATCCTTGCTGGCAGTGACAGCTTCCAGCGACTTAAAGTTGTAATTTCCTTATTCAACAAGCAGAGAGAGTTTTGTGACAACACTGGAGAAAATGAGAGCTTTAAGAATTTATGACATGGTAATCTTCACCTTTTCCATCCAGCTGAGAATGTTCCCTTTAGAGCTAGAGAGTAGTTATTATCACACACTGCCCTTTTCTTTACCTTCCTCTTTCACAGGAACTGTTTCTAAATCTGTCTGCTCACAGAAAGATAATCCTTTAGTCAGGATAAGGAAAAAAATGGCCATGATTACACTCCTGAGCATATATCCTTCCTTTTATTACTTTTCTTCATTTTAACTTTACTAGGGTCATTATTATTGCCTCATAAAATATGGCAATGGTACCATTATTGCTCCTACTCCAGAAATGCTGTAGATGTTGATAGCACAGAGAATAATGAGGACACAGATTTCAACACACTAAAATCAGTTGGAAATGCTCTTAGGTTAGCTGAGAAGCAAGCATGTAAATTATTAGAGCAGATATGGACCAGTTTCCAGGCTGGCTGCAAACACGCTGGCTGCAAACACTAGAAGGTAACCCACCCATACCCCTGGGTTTTTTAACTTGTCCTTGCTAGCTGAATTATGTCTTCAGCAGTATGACCAAGCAAGAAGTTTGAAGTCTCTCTTCAATTTTTGGAGAACTTCAGACCTTTTATGTATAGTTTTTGTAAAGCTTATTCACTGTCAGTCTCGTTGCCATGATAAATATGATTGCAAAGTTCTGCTTAAAAATATATATTCGACAACCAATGTAGTGTGGGAATCCAGAGTACAGAAAATATTTCTCTTCCTGTTTTGAAGGGTTCTACCCCCCAGACAACACTGTTTTTGACCTTCGTGCATGGAGAAAATTGCCTACCCTCTGGGAAGAAGTAGACTCTACGCTGGTGTGAACTAGGTGATAGAGTATTATGTAGGATTGTCACAGGGTGAAAAATCTAGAGTTTTGGGTTTGTTAATATGGTAAATAGATAAAAAGAAAAAAACTCCAAAATGGAGGATTGTTGCTGTTCTCCAGACCTCCTTCTTCTTCTTCTATTACTCCATATTCTGCAGTAGAAGTAGTATGGGGTGATTGGATAAAGAATTCCGCAGTTCCTGTCTATGTGACAAAGTGATTTATTGAACATTGGTGGAAAAGTGAAAATATCTTTTGTTTTAAGTTTTCATTGGGTGATTTACCTTTAAGAAGACTGTGTAATCTTGATAATTGGGCTTTTCTCTTGCATTTTCTGCTTTGTGCTATGTCTGGGTCACACCAGTGACTCTATTTCTCTGATAGGACTTAATAAACAACTATCTGAAAGCAGAGAATGCTGAAGGTCCCGTTTGTCTCTTGGAGTTCTGGCAAAGAATCTAAAAATCTCCCCCTTTAGGGGAGGTATAATTAAGGCACGGAAAGGGTCAATGTAGGAACAGTTACAGATCAGTTGAGTTTGTCTGCAGAAATATCAGGTAATAACTGTCCAATACTCATGCCTATGCATGACTCGTGTCAGTGACATGAGAACATTTTTTACTTTTCTATACATGATGTTTGACATTAAAAAGTTCTGCCTGCTACTCAAAGGTATTAATCAGTTTGCCTGAAAAATGTTCCCAGAAAGATTAATTTGGGGTTTTTTTATATTCAGTGTGAATGTAAATAACATTTATTTAAAGACAAATAACAAATTTTCTGGCCTTGTTTATATTTCATAATTAAAAAAAAAGAGCACAGACCCAATTTTCTTCTCTGAAGCACCATTAAGAATTGTGTTCGATCAACATATCTTGTTTTCTGACCTGACTATATTAGAACTGGCTTCATTCTTATTTCATTAATTGATACTATGGTGATTATTTTCCTAACCTTGAATGCCACAATAAGCCTATGGGTTAAAGCCTATCTGGTTTACCAAGGACAAACTTTAGAGAAGCAGCAGCAGAAAAAAGTTGCCTGTGGAATGAGATTCCATAAAGGCTCTGATAAAGCATATTCAGAGTAGCAGGGGCCTGATCAGAGGAGATCCTGTTACGTCCATCTGCTAATTCATGACTGACTCATCATTTTAAGGATGAGATTTTCAGAAAGTATGGAAATTATCTTGCAATTTCAATTAGAGCAAATCATATTATTAAGAACAATAAGCCTCTGTTTGGTAGCTTTTCAGATTTTACCGTGTTTCTGAATATGTTCGTATCATAATCATCAAATACCTGATATTTTTATCTCTTCTGCACACTCCAACCACTACTGCTTACTGATACCAAGAAACAGGGTTAGGAGGGATATATCCTGTTTTAGTAGCAGGCTTGTATGGTATATACCCCTTTTCTTCAGTAACAGATTATAATTTGTTTCGTTACTCTGTAAGGCCCAACAGTGGCACAGATTGCTGTTGGCAAATCACCATCAGATTTATTACAGGAGGTTCACATTTTTACTCAGATTATATTAGTGCTTTATTCCACGAGTAATTCCATTGAAACTGATGAAACAACACCTTGGATAAAGTGCTAAGTCTGAGAATCTGGCCAGAATTTCTTCTATCTGCTCTTTCAGCATTTTAGATTATGAAGTGTACATAACAAAATTCAGAAAAATTAAGCAAAATCAAGAGTCAGAACCAGTAATAATTAAGGTCTTTTGAGGTAGGTGACAGATTAATGTATCATTTGAAAGAAATAAAAGTCGTTAACTGTTCAGTTGACACACACCAAAATATTTTCTCTAATCAAATGTACCTGTTTTGTCTCTAGCCAAATTAGACTGTCACATTGAATGCTTTGAGAAAGTTACATATATTGGCACTGAAATAATGTTCTAATCATGTAATATATGTCAACCCTTTTTATTTAACCAGTGTTATTTGCCACATTCTGTAGAAGATCTTCCGCATTCTAATGCGCACCTGAGTGAAAGCTTTACTCTCACTTCACATTAGCTTACACAGCTATACAATAGAAGTATTGCACTCATACAGTGGAATACTTCTACTGTATTGTGTTCAGTGAATAAGGAAATTAAATCTTGACTATATGCTCTATTTGTCTGACTGAAACAAATTGAACAATACAGAAGATTGAATAAAATAGTCTGATGTTTCAAGGCAACTCCTTTTGCGAAGTAAATGGGAGGAGTTACATATGCACTTGAAAAAAAGAATGAAGCTGATTTGATTTTTTTCCAGCCACTTTATGGGGTAATTTTTTCATTCTTGCAGAGATATATTCTATTTAAATCAATATATTTGCATCTATCACAGGCTAAGATAATCACGTGGAATGATGAACCTACCCCTTAAATATTTATCTTCTGATTTATACTGTTTTCTTTAAAGTCCTGTAGTATGAAGATTAAAGCTTTACTGGTATTGCTAGAAAAAGATGTAAATCAGGAAAGAATATTGAATGTTCAGTTTTGATGGATTAGCTAGGATTAATACTTAGTCATGGAAGACAATAAATGTTGACACATCTATAGGTACATTCATGTTAAAAGATATTTTTTCTTCATATAATGTTCATTGAACCTATCAACTAACAAGTCTCTTTAAACTGGATCACTGACAGAATAGGGATGCTGAAGAAAGGACAAAGAATATTACACAAAAATACAGGTTTTCTGAATACTTCCAGGAAAATCCTTATTCCACTAGAAGAAAACAAATGCATCTGTTGGATTTGAGGCCTTTTTTTTTTTTTTTTCACTTGAATAAGAAATAACTAGTAGTTTTGGAATTCAAGTAGTGAAAAAATTTACCAAAAGTCAGTGGGACTGGCCTGAGCAGACTTTCTGAATGTATCTGTGTAAACTGTGATTATCTGAAATACAAATTCCTGGAATCTACAAACTCCTCACATGTTCCAAGTGCATCTTCAACAGTGCTATTTATACACCATTAAGTACTATGTAAGTTATCTGGAAATGATTATCATAAGTAGATGTATTTCCTAAATTGAAACAGCATTTAAAATGTCTGCCTCTGATTTTATAGAAACCAGGTGGCTCAAGACATATGTCTCCATAGCCTGTGGTTTCAGATTTGATTTAGTGACTCTCTAATCAAATAACTTACTTTTATGTAGAAGTTGTGTCTCAAAGTCTGATACACTCAGTTCCACTTGAAAGCATTCTATCATTCTTCATCACACAGTGTAGAGGCTGGCACGTGTGCCCTAATAAAGTCAATTCCAAACAATCTGGAAGAGGTTTTTTTAAATAAACCCTTTACTCAAAAACAAACCAACAAGAATACAACATCAATCTTGCCAAGACTACAAACACCATGACAAAATGCTACAGTAACTGTATTTTAGGTATGCAGATAATTTGTTTCCCTAATAAAGAAATCTTCCCTATCTATTGTATTACTGAGTTCTCTTCTGCTTTCCCTTTCATTCCTACATCAACCACAAATCTGATTTTTCTTCAGGGTCTAAATAACTTCTAAATACTAATACTGAAATTTGCCTCTAACAGGATTTTATTTTCTAGGTTTTTGCTTCCTTGGCAAACATCTCACTTTCAAAATGAAACAGCTCCCTTGAACCTATAAGCCCCATGATCTCTCAACCCCCAAATTATTTTTGTCATATCTTACTTTTTTTTTTTTTCCCAGTGCTGACCTATCTCCAGCCAAATTCTTTAAAACAAAGTCAAATTCAGCTATCAAAACAAAAAAAGACAAAGAATTTGTGTTCAACGCTGTGTATCAGTTCCTTTCTACTCTTCTTCTGTTACCATTCTATATTGTCTATTGACATCCTTTAAGTATCAAAGGTGATCAGATTCCTTCTGAGAAACTATTAAATGATTTAATCAGGGTGGAATGTAAGATTTAACAAAATATTTTTTATAATAATAGCGAAAAACTGTTAGTGAAAATCATGCAAATGGACAGAGAAAATATGTATCAGATTTAAAGATGGAAAACATCTACAGAGAAACTTTTAAGAGCAAGAGACACGTTAAGTATTTCTAGAGCTAAATACAAATGGACTTTGGAGGTATTTGATATGCTAATCCATGGTTGGATCAAAATTTTCCAGGTACATAATTTTTATTACAGCTGTAAAAATACTGTCTCTAGTTACAGTGATTCTCTTTCAAACTATCAAAATCCCTATTTCCAATTTTTGCAGATCAGAGTCCTTAATATTATTTCAGTAGACTTCACAGTTGCACTGTACAAATACTCACATTACTGCCCAACCCTAGGCACACAGTGTGTGTGACAAAGTGTCATGGTTTAGCATAGATTGGGTTTTCACTTAAGAGGGCTCCATCAGCCACAGAAGTGATTTTTTTGCAAAGAGGTGCTTACAGCTTCCTCTAGATCTGACAGAACCAATCAACTGGCTAGTTTGAATGTTGACAACTTTTTTAAGCCTCTTAAGAAGCTTGACACGCCTCTGTGATCCACATTTAAGAACAAACAAACCCCGGGAAAGCTCTCTTGCTTTCAGCTTTCGGAAAGGTAACTAAAGGGTCCCGTGGCACGGCCCAGCAGGGCCAGGCCCTGCTCGGCACAGCCCGGCCGGGTCGGCCACGGCGTGGCTTGGCTGAGATCTCAGCTGCTCCTGCTCACTGGACACCCAGCACAGCCCCCCCAGTGCGGCCAAAATTCATCTGAGACCACCACCCTGGCAAGGGTCATGTGACCAACAGCGGTAAGCGAATTCCAGCTGCAAGGCCCGGGTGAGATTAACTCTTTTAGTGCTGTAAGATTTCTCCAGAACAGATGAAGCCTGCAGACATCAATCCTCTCCCAAGTCACAGCAAAGGGAAAGATGAAGGCACGTGAAGTAAACACCATAAAGACACCAAAGTCAGTGAAGAAGGAAGAGCTGAAACCCCGAGAGAGGAGAAAGAGGAGATACTTCAAACCTAGAAGCTGAAAGTCTTTTGAAAAGCTATGGTGATGGACTATGATGTATCAGAGTACCCATTGTAATTTCATGAACGTAAGGGGGGTAGAGCATTCAAACTACAATTATGAGCAAAAGTACCTGTGCTGAATTAAGCAAATGTTGAAGTAGCTGTGATTTAATGAGAAGCTTGAACAGAGGGAGTTGAAAGTGATGAAGACCCTTGCTCCCAGGGAAGAAGAAGACCTCTGCTCCTAGAGATGAAGATGCTTCCAGAGATAGGTGAAAAGAACCTCTGTTTCTGAACAGCTCATCCTTAAAATGGTACCCCATTGGCTAAAGATGAAACCCTCGAAAGCAGTTGTGGGATAAGCTGCAAGTTGAGGGAAGGGACTTTCACAGGCAAGCAGAAACCATTCCGGGTGGCTGCCTTGCTGTGACACTGAGCCACAAGAGAACTGTTTAACTGTTTTCATGTGGAGATGTCTCCATAGCATGAGCAAGAGAGACTCCTCTCCCTTAGTGAACTGAGTGAGTGGCAAACTGACTGAAAAATCTCAAGGGTTGTCTTTTTACATTGTCAGTGGGAGACGGGAGAAAGGTGGGGGGAGGAGAAGTGTTCTGAAGGTTTAGTCTTTTTTTTTCTTCCTTTTAGTTCTGTTAATAAACTTCTTTATATTCTTTTAAGTTTTGTGCCTGCTTTGCTTTCTCCTAGTTCTATCTCACAGGAGGAAAATAAGTAAGTAATGGATATTTCAAACCAAACCACTACATAAAGGCACAAGCCTGTGTTCCAAGTACCCTCTAATGGGGTTTTTGATTTAGACTCATAGAGAGATGTGTTAAATTGGACAGTCAGGATTTCACCCATGCTGACAGTGGGACTATTTTTCAAGCAGATATTATACAGAACAATGGCAGAATCTGATTTAAAACACACAATAGTTATAGCAGGTCTAGGACATTTTCTACTAAACCACAATACATGTGTTGAGTCTAACAATTTTTTTTCTTCAGAATACTGTGAGTGTTCTGACAGTTGCATTAAATATTGATCTGTTTTTGAGTATAAGCATCCAATCCTTGCATATTTTTGGGTTTGCTGCTCCTCATTCTTTCAGGAGTTGAGTAGTTTATTTAGAGAGCTGTTACTTTTACCAGACCAGGCTTAGGATACACGATGCTTCTGAGAAATCAATTTTTAAAAAATGTTCACAGCTTATTACAGATAAACTAACAAACGTGTAGTTTGTTCTATTATACTAAGCCTTAAAAATGAAAAATGTACTTACCATGACAAAGCATCATTTGACCTATTACAATACAAAGTTTGATTACTTGTCATTCTTCAAGCAGGAGGATGCTTTGAAAAATATTCCAAATACTTTAAATGTTCTGCAAGAAACAACATATAGCTGAATAACCAAGGATGACTCAAACTCAATTACTTACTAACATTTCATTTTAGTCACAATTTTATTGATGGATTGTGTTGATGTGTGCTGTGCATTCAGAGAATTTGGGTAAAATGCTTTTTCTGAGAACACTTATGCAAGCAAAACACTTGGTGTTTATTTAAAGAAAACACAAAAGACAAATACACAAAATAAAATTTAATAAAAATTAATTTATTTTCAAGGTATTGGAGCAGTCATAAGTTTTGATGAATTCTGTCACTATATCAACTTAAGTAGCATCCGATTAATACTTCTTTAAAAAGTGACTGGAATACTCTGTATTTTAAATTGACAGAGGACCAACCCAACTACAAATACACCTAATTTTGCTATGAAATTTGCAGATCCATTTATATTATCAGTCAAGGGTTGCTCCCAGGTCCACATATATGAGGAAAATCAATGTAAATATTGGACAGCTCAATTTGCAGGCTTTGCACAGTGCATTAACATTGGAGACTTATTGGCAGAAATCTATTTGCTGTGACTGGTGCTACCAAGTCTCTGTAGCAGAATTCCACTTCTGCCCTTGTCTGACTGTATTGTATATGGTCTCCATTTACCTTTCTACCTTGGGCAAAGTGGGTAGCTTGTTATCAGCATAGCAGAAGAAGTCCTACCCACCATCTCAGGTATGGATAAGGCACATGGTAGGCAAAGGTCTAAATGTATGAAGGTTCTGTTTCTGGTATCATGAAGGCCAGCCTTTTCCTGAGTCAGTAGTCTTCAGAGGTACATTCTTTTCAGAAGTATTAAGTTTTTGTACTGTGTATGTGGATTCACTTTCAATACCATGCAACTTACTATGTATCTATAGGTTAAATTTCAGATGATTGGCATGACAGAAGACACAAGGACTTCCCTGAAATGTCTAATATTTAACATATAATAAAAAAATACTAAATCAAATTTTAAAAATTTGACCACAGGTATTACAGTGAAAATGAAACTGAAGAATTTAAAGACAGCTTTTACAGAATGATACTTGTTACTTTTAACCTTTCTTTATTATTGCCTGCTTTGTCTTTTTAACTATTGTCTCTGTGTCTAGGAGGCCTCTAAAGGCATCAGTTCAGTTGATAAGAGACTTGACATTTGTAGTGATCTGTAACTGAAAAATGCACTGCAGAACCAAAAGGCCTAGCTCTTGCAAGGCTTAGAGGGCAGCAGTGAACCTGTTTAAATTCATCAAGATACAAGAGGAAATGAAAAGTTAGCAGATCATCTGTACTGAAGTATCTCATGCTCCAGTTAGATGACCATGGAATATTTGTTATTCTTGCTGATAACTCACATGTCTAAGTAAATGAAAACAGCTGAAATTTCTCTATTTTCAAAAGACTCAGAATGATGGTCAAAGCCATTCCAAGTTAAAATTTTCCAAACTCTGATCAGGCTCAGTTTCTTTTTAAACTTTGCTATTAATCTTGTCACGAAGGAATGGTAGCTATTATTTTGATGAGGTAGCTGTAAATGATGTGAAAGACACATAATTAAGAAGAAGATTGTATGCAATCACATTTTTTTTTCAAATACAGCCATTAATAAATAATCAAAAATATTTTGTCACTGAGGCAGACAGGAATCTTTTCAAAATTCCAGTGGTTATATATCTGTGTTTTAAAATAAAAGAAAACTTCCCTAAAGTAAAATTTTCAGGGAGTTGGTTTGTTTTGGCTTTTTTTTTTTTTAGTACAAAAGAATTGTTTTTTTCACTTACATATGTTTCAAGAAAACCCCAGTAAAATCCCCCAACTCTTTATTAATTTTAATTTCTTATGTTAAAGTATTTTACTTGCAATAGCACAATGCTGCATAAATTTTAATCAGTTCCACTGACACTGTCCAGGTGATAAATTTACCAGCTCAACAAATGTGGGCAATACCTGGAATTAACAGAAGTTAAATATCCACATATGAAAGAACAAAATATCCTTAGTTGGATTAGCTCTTTTGCCTGTTTGGGACTAGACCAGCAACCCAAGTCCACATTGTGCTCAATCACGTTTTTTCTTGTGATTTACTGAGTTGACTTAACAGAGTTGATATGAGCAGTACTGATTTAAAACCCCAAACAATCTGGTTGCAAAGATTCTGATCACAGCTACAGTGTATTTTTGAAATTGCATTTTAATCTCAAAAGACTTCTGAATCCAAGACTAAATCATCCCTGAAAATGCATATGGCAACAAGCAAGCCAAAGTTTCATATATTTTTTAAATCACCTGTCATGGTTTAGCTACAGATGAAAATTAAGCACCACAAAGCCCCTCACTCACTGTCCCCTTAACCCCCACGTGGGATGGGGGACAGAAACAGAAGGACAAAAGTGAGAAAATTCATGAGTTCACATAAAAACAGCTTAATAATTAAAAATAAATACTATTTAAAAAAAAAAAAAAGCAAAACAGGAAAAAAAATCAGAGAGGAGAAAATAAAACCCAAGAAAGCGATGGAAATAATATCTTACCACCAACTGACCAATGCCCAGCTAATTCCTGAGCACTACCCACCCCCCAACCTTCCCCAAAGTTTATAAGCAGAGCATGACACCCTTTTGGTCAGTTGGGGTCAGCTGTCCCAAATGTGTCCCCTCCCAGCTTCCCTGCATCCCCAGCCAACCTGCTGGCAGGGCAGTCTGAGGAGCAGAAAAGGTCTTGCTGTTGTGTAAGCTCTGCTCAGCACTAACAAAACCAGTGAGTTATCAACCAGTGGGTTACCAACACCTTTTTCAGCAAGACATAGCCCCATACAAGCTAATGTGAACAAGTTTAACTCTATCTCAGCCAAAACCAGTACAATACCCCAAGTTCACATTTTAAACTGCTTCTTCACTTATGCCAATACAAGTATTTGTGCAGCCATGAGGTGAAAATATTATTTTCTCTCTACTCCCATACTCATCGTGTGCTTGATAGAGACACAAAGAAAAATCCTGAAAGGCAGAAAAAAAAAAAAAAAAATAGGCAAGTAACTTCCATTTTTGTTATAATAAAAGAAAAAGTTTGCTTTAAAATCTGGAAAACAAGGCCCCTGAGAACTGTTTCCCATATGACACAAATAAAGTATTTTTCCTCCATCCCACACATATCTCATGATTTTCTGAAATACCAGAAGCCCTGGCACTCGCTTCTACATTTAACATTTAGCAGGCATTAAGCAGTCAGTAGGTACACAGAGCCAAAGGGACCAGAAGACATGAAACAGATCCACAAAAGATTCATCTGGTATTTCAGGAGAGCTCATCCAGCTACATACCCTTCTTGGTAGCCCTTAACTATAAAGGAGCTAAAAGTACTTTACAATGGAGAACTGACAAGGGTCTTGATGGATTTCTGATGGTATAAACTACAGCTTTTCATAGAGATTATTCCTCTGGACAAAAATATGCTGTAGACAGACACAGCTGTCTACACCAATTTTTTTTTTAGAGTTGACATAGGCATACACTGCCCCACACAGCTTTAATCCAGAGGACTGTGACAGTCAGAAGGATCTCAAATTGGAGACCATGCTTTTTTTTCTGGAGTCATTCCCCAGAGAATCCCAGAAAGAAACAAATTTTAAATAACAAATATTCACTACCTTTGTATTATAAAGCTAATTTTTTTTTTTTGAACTGTATGTAACCGTAGCATTTAACCTCAACCACAATGTAAGGTCAAGGTTTTATACTAGTCTCAGTGACTTTTAAAGCACATGAGACAAGACCAGAAAACTGATATAATAATAGACTACATGAAACTTTTATGGCTTTTTGTTTTAATTGAAAAAATGAGGCACTGATCATAATGAAAAACAGGCTACCCTCTTATCTTAACCTCCAACATCTCTTTGCTTATTAAAACTACACTAGCACACTTGTTTCTTTGAAAGGTCAAAATATTTTTCGAAAGTTTGCCAAGCGTAGGCTTTTTGCAATGAAAGCGTGAACGGTTATGCTGCTTAAACAAACATTTATTGAAGGTAATGTTTATTCTACACAGCCAGTACGTATTTGGTATTCGGTACAGGAAATTCCTTTTATATTTTTTAATTGAATTTATCAAGAATTCTTCTCAGTTTTGTCTCAGTTTCTCTAAGACAAGAGTGTAGTTTGAGAGGGCTTACAAACAGCTTCTGGAAAACATTTACGCTTTATTGAGCCCATCAATTCTACCGTCCCTGTATGCTAATACCTATATCTAGCTTCTAAATAACTACATCAAAATTCATAAAATGTTTTGAGGTACACGGAAAGAAATCAATGAAAGCTCATGACCTGAATTCTTTCTGGTAAGTATTATCAAGAAACTATGGCTCATCTTGTGGCAATTTTCTAACAGTTTCCACAGCGCTTTGTGGAACCCAGTAGACTGAACCCACAGGATGGATCATGAGCTCTAGGGAGAATTCCCCATAGATGGAGGCCAGACATAGTGCTTTTACTCTTCAACATTTGTTTCATCTGTACTGTATCACCAAGTATGAATACTGCAGAATGTTAGGGCAGGCGAGAGCCCCGGGGAAAGCCTGGGCAAGGGAGGGCAAAACGCTGCCAGGCAGCCAGGGCTGAGCCAGGGGAACCGTGCGGGAAACAGCCCTGCGAGCCTGAGGGGACAGCGGGAGCGGGGACGGAGGCGGGAGAGACCCGGCAGGGATGGCCCTGCGGCCAGGGAGAGACCCCGGCGGGGCAGGGGCTTCCCTGCGGACCCTGGGAATGTTCCAGGCTGGAGCAGGGAAAAGTGTGAGGAGGAAGGATGGGTAAGCTGACCACCGTCCCCCCATTCCTCACCCCCTTGCACAAGCTGGGCAGTGGGGAATAGAATAGTGAAGGTGAGCCTAGGAAGGAGGGGGCATAGAGGGAAGATTTTTCACTCTTTCCTCACTGTGCGACTCTGTTTTTAACTAGAAACAACTGAAATTAATTTTCTCGACGTTGAGTTTACTTTGTCCATGATGGTAGTTGTCTTTACCTTGCCCCACAAACTACCATCTTATTTCCTCCCCACATTGTGTAAGAATGAAAGTGAAAGAGTGGCTGGATGGGGAGCTGGCATCTGGCCACAGTCTACCCAGCACAATTTTATAGAACTTTTCTTAGTATGAATTCTTCATTAAAACATTTGCTTTCAAGATGGTTTGAGTGGGAATATGAGCACCCAAGGTCAACCCCCTACCCTTACCTACAACCCTGAGCACATACTGATTTCTCCCAAGACTAAGATGGAAAGAGGAGTCAGATCCACTTAGTGGACGCTCAGCAGAATGTCCTTAGAGAATCACACAAAGGCCTGAAGTCCCCAGAACAAGTCTTATTCTTAGAAAGGTCTTTAAGTAAGAGCTTTCGTATTTATAACAGGACTCAGGAGATTTTGCTTGTTATATTTGTAATACTGCTGGGAACAATAATCAAATATACACTGAAAGCATTTGCAAATTAAGCACAGTAAAACTGCTGGATATGAAGACTGCATCATTACATAGGCAAATCTGTACTTGGGTGCTTCGGCCCTGTCTGCACACAAACGTGCTATTTGCAAATCTTCGGGTATAGCATAGTTGGATGTTTTCAAGTGAGTTCTCAGTGAAAAAACATTTTCTGTGCTAGTGCATCTTGCTTATCGCTAATCCTGACTGCCACAAAACTGGTAGCATAAAATGAACATCTGTGTAGTGAAGTAATGCTGAACTGTGCAAGGCAAAAAGAGCCTACATAGGCTATAAAGATGATGATGAAGTTGTCCTTCCCTGTTATGGGAACTAAATATGTTGAATTTTCCTGTCAATTTTCTGTGGATCATATAAATTTGCTTTAGATGTGATTTTGCTATCTCACCAAGGTCAACTGTATTGCTTCCATTTTTGAAAGATATTACTATTCAAGTTCATCAGCAAATCTGTTCGAAATCTAAGCACGAGACTGTGTCTGTCCAGTTCTTACTCCATCGCTCTCCAAAACAGACAGAAATCATAAATACGAAGTTTTTTCCTAGGAAGCATTAACTTGCTACATAAAGAAGGTAATTATAATAATTGAATATAGTGACATAATTATTAACTCTCTTCTCCATCCCCCCAAATCTCTCAGCTAAAGCTGATTATTTGATACCTCTGATTCGTATGTAGTAGTCTTCCTGTTTCTGCAAATAATACATTCATGAATCAAGAAGAACCATAGATTTATAAAGTGATTGGGTTTGGAAGGACCTTAAAAATCATCTACTTCCATCGTCGATGCCACAGACAGGGAACCTTCCAATAGACCGGATTGCTCAAAGCCTCACTCAACCTGTCCTTGAACACTTCTAGGGATGACACATCCACAACTTCTCTGGGTAACCCCTCCTAGTGTGTCACCACCCTCACAGTAAAGAATTTCTTCCTCAATAGCACTGTCCGTGTCCCTGAGGGAACACCAATAGTTTCTGGTCTCCATCTGGACATCAAGCAGCTAACTGCAACTTTTTAGGTATAATCATGCAGCCAGTTCCTTATCCAATAAGTGGTCCAGCCATCAAATCCTTGTGTCTCCAGTTTAGAGACAAGGAAGTCTCAGCTGATGTATTCTTTTTGGTTTTCAGTAAAGCTTTCCATACTGTCTCTCACGGGATCCTTCCATACACAGTGTCCAGCACACAGCTGGATAAACACATTGTGATGGGTGAGCAACTGGCTCATGGGTCAGGCACAAAGGGTCATAGTGAATGGGGTGACATCAGATCTGTCACTAATGGGGTTCTGCAGGGCTCCATTCTCAGCCCTGTGCTCTTCAACATCTTCATAAATTACTTGAGCACAGGAGCTGCTGACTCCCTGGAGGGCAGGGAGGCCCTGCAGAGACACCTGGACAAACTAGAGCGCTGGGCAATTGCCAGCCATATGAAGTAGTGGTTCTGAATGGCCTGTAGCTCTCTTGGAATTTACATCTGACCTTACATCTCTCTGAGAGACAAAAAGAGAATAAATATCAGGCCATTTCTCAAGGATGTTTATGCATGTCTTACTGGATACAGCACAGTTATAAATCTCAAATCTCACCTTTGAATACTAGTTGGGCTAAATTAGTACAAGATTTATAATAATAATGTCATCTGAAGCAACATGTATGATGACATTTTTCTTAAACACAAGAACTCTCATACTGCTTTAAATCTATTTCCATGTATTTATGCAACTTGTCTCAATGCCAAAGGCAGCTGGAGCACTGTTTAATGGACAGCTAAGGAATCACTGATTTCTGAAAGTTGTTTCTTCACTTTTTTCCTGGCAATCGAGTTTTGAATCTTGGGTATTTCAAAAGCGTCTTATTGTAAATTTAAGTCTGGGTAAACTGCAAAAAGTTGCAATTCCTGAAAATATTTTGGCAACTTCAGTGGTACATTATAGTCTCTCCTTACACCCATTAAAAAGAACCAAAACCAACCCAAACCCAGAAAACAACTATCTTGTTCATTATTTAATATCAATTATGCTTTCCCACTCTTCATAGAAATGGACCAATAATTTAAAAGCAACCTAAAAATGCTTGGATAAACTTTATGCCATATGGAAGGAAGAAACATGCAGTTGGTAAGAGATGTAGTTAGTTATTTAAAGTGTTTTTTGTTTCCTGAACTGAAAAAAATTAACAGAATTATTTCAGAGAATGAGACAAAAACATAATTCTCTTCACTACATTTTATCACAAGAGTGTACAAATTAGTATCTGGTATGAAGAAATATGTTAACAGTTATTTTTTCCCCTCACTTCCTCTCTGCTACTTCAAGTAGGGAAATTTTTATGCTGTTACCTCTTTAACTATATCTTAAATAAATTCAAAATGATTTGACAAACCTATGCCAAAAACCTTGTTGCTCTGAGAGATTCAAAAAGAATTTGCCTGCCTCTTACGGATAGATGCTTTTGATTTTTAAAGAATCTTTTCTAATCCAAAAAATTGTCTTAGTCTAGAAGCTCTAAAAGGGAATAAAATCTTTTTTTTTACTGTCATTTATGCACTTACATGCTGAAGGCAAGCTTATAAACAAAAGATGTTGTCCAGACTGTTCACAGGAAATCTTTCTCTGAAAAATTGGTTAATGCTCTGCATCACTGTGTAAACTGATGCCATTTAACCTTTTTTGATACCCAGATGAAGAAAATGAAGTCTCTTCTTAAGAGTCTATGAATAAGTTAATACCCCTAGGACACAATAATCCCTGCATCAAGGAAAATAGAGGGATCAAATCTTTGTTAAAATTCAGAAGAAGTCATTAGTGAATGTGCATTACATGAAAATACCTGTTTCAGCAAAAAAAAAAAATTGAAGTCAATTTTATGAGTGTACAGTAGTAGGTAATCTTCAGCAGCTTTTTCTGTGTATGGAAGACAAGCTTTCAGAGGAGTGGTGTACGACACATGAAACTTTGATGTGTCATCTGTTTAAAAGACAATACTGATCACAGTTTCATTGCTTATTTAACTAGTCCCCTTATTTCTATTATGCATTTTCACTGAAATTTAAATGTAAAAACAGGGTGAATGTAGTTGATAGTAAGGAAGCAATGGCACAGAAGTTGGCACAGTCCCAATTTATAACATCCATAAGATGAAATTCTTGGTTCCAGTAAGATGACTCACATTTTGCTCTTTAAATAAGAACATACTTAACCCCTTAACTACAAAAGTTTGATTGGTCTGAAGCTTTTTTAAAATTTTTTATAACTTTGTAGTCATAATGAGATGTAAAATGGATTGAAATGGATTGTATGTCAAAACTTGTCTCAGATCATGTGTTATCTTTCCCATCACAAAGAGAACAGAAATGAAGTTTCTATGAAGAATAAAAGCAAATGCATATAAATGTCAGAACCCAGTGGAAAGAGAGCAAGGTAAGACAAAAATGGTAGGTATATATATTCTTTTTTGCTGTACTCCTTGAAAGACTCCACACTGAAGTTCAACTGAAAAAAAACCAAATCCAGCTGAGATTAACAACTGTCTCATAGCACCAAATAATAAAATATTGTTTTGAAAAGTGAAATTATTTACCTGTCTGAAAGTATTTAACAACAACACAAACAAACAAACTGATGATCCTGTCTATCATTAAGTCAAACCTGTTCTTTATTTCTACTATTTTAAACTTTTTTGTAGGGGTAAATGTACAGCCCACAGAACAGTTTTGCTTTAACTGAGGCTGGTTTCTTTCCACATTTCAGGCACATCTAGGTCTAAGCAAAATTTCAGTTTGTTACTAATACATGAACAACAGACGCTGTTACAAGTGTTTCTAGGCATTAAAGATGTTTTTTATTGAAGCTTGATTTATTGAGCTACAAGATGGAAATAGGATGCTAAAATTCTAGACTGTATAATCATTTCCTTTATTCCATTATTCATAAAATCTTTCCTTTTTCATGTGATGTTTCAACAGTTCTTAATTTGGCTTTGCATTTTAGAAAGCATATAAACCAATGGTGCATAGCAAGAAGAAAATAATGGCCCAGTGTTCATGGCTGGCAAACAGTATCAATGATCTGTGATAAATTAAATTTTAAAACATGTTTAAAAAGGAGGAGGAGTATTCTGTTGAATTTGTTTATTAGTGGAGAGGGCTTAAGGGAAATATAACTTTTAAATTCATCAATGGATTTTGATTGCTCTTATTTACTTACTGCACAAAATTTTAGTTCTGAGATGAAAAAGCAGGTTTTTCTGGAAAGCAGAAGAGCTTGTGGAATTAATGGAATATAAATGTACTGTTTTCTCCAGACTACTAATCAACTCTTTTTCACTTTAAACTCAAATGTCCTTCTAAGACATGTTGAATTTTATTCCAGAGAAGTTATTTTACAGTCAGCCAATCTATAGAGTGACACGGTACATGAAATACAGGCAAGTGATCAGGTTATTTCAGGCAAAGTATTCCAGTAATGCAGATGTAAAGTGGTTTCCTTGTTTACTGGACAGATACCTTAAAAGAACACTTGATTGGAGGGTGTGTATCTCCCAGTCAGTCTGCTCAGTTTTTATGCTGAATTCTGCAACAGCCTGCTTACTTTGAATGTGTCTGTTAGCTCAAATGCATACCATAAAGTAAAATGCCTGAAAATAGTGCCTGGCTAAGAGCTTAGACCTGCATGACATCTATAAATTGAGAGCCCTGGTGGCCAAACCTGTATGTATGCTAATAGAAGTACTGACACCCTGATCCAACCAAAATCTACTTGTGCCTTTTATTTCCTGCAGTTTGAGTTTTAATTCATGCCTGCATAGTTCACACCTTAAACACCTCCACAACTGTCTGTATGCCCCTTTGCAGCTCAATTAAGTTCACATTGTAACATCTACAAAATTTAAAATCTGTATGAATGCACAAGCACCCCAAATTCAAAGATGTAATTTTAGATAAATAAAGGAAGTAGCCTGTAAACTGAATGGTAGATTGCCACCCCATTGCTCTTCTATCCTCCATCCAATTTAACTTCTCTAAGCTGTTTCTGATTTTACATTCTTATCATGCTGCTTCTTATACATCCACTTCCCTGGATTAAAAAGTATAAACATTACTTCACCCACTGCTTATCATATTCATAGTGAGTCTTTCAGAGCAATTTGAGACCTCTGAGATGAGCTACCCTATATTGCTCCTCATATAAATAACTCAGTTACAGACTTAATGTCCTTATTAAACATTTTGTTTTTACTTTTGAATGGAAATTGCTCATTGATCAACCTATAGTGAGTTTTCCACTTTAGTAACTCGATCACTTTCAGGAGTGAGTGCATTTAATTTTGAAATCTGTAGCAGTTGTGTAGTTATAGGGTGTCATCCCCTCCTCCAACTGCATTGCTTTCACAAACACTTAATTTCTTTCAGTATCATAGTACACATTGGCGTAATTTACTCCCTCAGCTTCCTTGTATTTTCTTTCAGCTTTAATAACCTTCTTTACTATCACCTGCAAACTTTGCTCTCTCAGTGTTTATTCCATGTCCTTGATTAATGAGCTAAACATGAATCAAAACTTTGTTAAGCTGCTGTTGTGGTATAAGCTACTATTGAGTCATATTCTTCATGTTTCTGCACATGATAGAAATTGGAAATGCATCCCATCTTGTTCCTAATCTCCAGGTTTTTTTTCAAATTTTGGCTCTCTTTTTAAAAAATCTATTGCATTTTGGATGTTGTTTGAATACTTCATGGAAGAATCATATAATATTAATGCTTTAATATTATCCAAAAAATCTATTTCATATATATGCAGAGGTGAATAAATATAACAGGAATCAGTTGAGTCACTTTATCAAACCTGATATGTGAAAACATGTATAAGTACTAACAAGTCAAATGCATCTTACTAAGATTTAACCAAAAAACAGCTTAAAAAAACCCAAACACTGAACATAACTTCATTCTTCATGACTCTGCAAATTCTATAGAAATCCAAAGTAACTCACATAACATTAGTGTAAAGTCTTTTTACAGCTTAATGAAAGAATTTACACTGTGGTAAAACAGATTGACCAGTCTCTCATCCACTGAGCAATTACCTCAATGTCAGTGTATCCACGTCTCTCCAATGCTCTGGTAAAACAAGTCAGCAAATAGGAACTACAATATAAAGTAAAAAACCAAAAAAAACCAAAAAAAACCACCAACAACAACAACCAAACTGAAAACACAGAAAAAAACCCAACCCAAACCTAAAATATTCACTGATAAATTTAGGATAAATCAGACCCACTTAGAGAAATGCACTGTAAGATATGCTGGATCTGTCAGGATTTTTCCAGTAAGCCAAATCAGAATTCTCCAAGCTGATGGATGACAGATATTTCAATACTGCATAATGATGTTAACTTTCATGTTGACATCTAAGCAAGAAAACTGATTGCAGATATTGTTCTCCAAAAAAAGTCTATTACCATGGCTTAAATAAAAACAAATCTTGGCCTCACAGCATTTCTGACTTTTGGTTATCCCTTTATCTTACATTTGCCATCTATAGGAACAACAAATACAACAAATTCACTGAAAGGAGATTCATTTCAGAGAAGCTCATATCTTCAATGAATATATTCCTCATTGTTTCTAAACTCCTGTGGAACAGCCAGAAGTAATTGCCACAAAAGTTGCAGTCACCCTCTTTCTGCAATATGATACTGAAAGATCAGGTGGATATGCATCTATTTGTTAATAATGGGATTAATGGATGTCATACTTCGCAAAGTAAATGAACCAAGAAAAAGATACAAGTAAAAAAGTCCCAAACCATTAATTCTGAAGCAAGAGAGCAACTGTTACATATCTTAGGTTTAAGTGTACAAGTTTCAGATCAGACTGTGTCAAGCTTACAAGTTATTTCAGGTTTAAAAGCCATTGTAATGTTCACTTTGCATATATTTGTATTAATTTAAAAACAAAATTACACACTGGCATGTTTTTAGCTTTCTTTAATCCTCCTTGGTTTTGCTTATCAACAGCTATCATCTTTGATCATTCAACTATGTGATGCTTGCTGTCAGGTGTACTGCTTGTTTCCAAAGGAGGAATAGGAAGGCTCACAGAAGCAGAAGCTTAATGTCAGCAACTACATGTGACATATAAATAGCCAAGAAGTGAGAAATAATAGTGTGGGGGATTTTCAGTGCAGCCAAACCTGAAGGCCTGGCTAGGGCATTCTGAACTCAATACTGGATTTGACTGATAAATTCTGGTCTTGTTAGAAGATGATATAGGTATACACAGACATGTCTTCTCTCATTTTTGTTTAATACTTTTTAAAAATAATGACGTGATACTTATAAAATGCTAATAAAACTTCTGATTAAACAATAATTCCTAGTTTTCATCAGAAAAAAAACCCACCACCCTGTTTGTGAGACAGATAAGCTACCAGCCTGCAAAAAAGCTAACAAGTGTTTGGATTTTCTTAAAGGGCTAAAGCACAGTATCTTAAATTCAAGTTAATTAATTTAATAAAGATCACAGAGAAACTTCAATCAGAAGTGAACCCAAGCAGGCTTTGTTCTAAAGAAGGCACCTCTCATAGTTTTCAGCACAGTTTAAGTTAGTTTGCTGAAAGTCTAGTAATCTCCATGCCAGGACTGATGGCACATCTTGAAGATTTTGTTCAACACCAAGCGCTCATAAGTGATTCAAAAAAAAGACAAAGAACTTCCCTATGATTGATAAATGATAAGATAAAATTAGGTTCTGACTAAAGTTATGGTAAAAGTTCCCCAATACGACATTAATCAAAATTTAGATGTCAGCAAAGGTAAGCAGCAGTTTTTATCATCATGTTAGCTAAGTGGCAGGCAAACCTGCCTGGAAATGTAATCCAACCACACAGGAAATCTCTTCTTTATGCCTGGAAACATGAAGATTTTATCTCCTCTTCCTGAGGGGATTTATCTTATCTAAGGGTGTACCCTCAGTAATATAAAGAATTAATCCTTTAATGCTACAGACTTCGTGTTAGTCATAGCTTGTAGCAATGAGTGCCAGAAAATAATTAGTACTGTGTAAAGAAATTAAATATTTATCTTTTTCAAATTAATTGCTTTCGATTTCATTAGTACCCTTTGTAGTGGGTTGACTCTATTGTGCAACAGTTAGCAAGAATTTCAAACTTATCCTTTATATAACAGCCCTCATTTTTGAAAAGCCCTACTGGTTACTGGTATTCATGAGACTTTAAAAAATGGAATTGGAGAGTCCATATAAATACTTAAGCATTTCATTAAGCATATATAATTCTCATTGACTCAGGGCTGTTTTACTATAGGGACGTTTTATCACATGACAAGGGTCAAATTTTTTGTTTTCTCCTATTTGAGAAGTATATTTAATGTCCAAATACAGAAGAGCTGGAGAGTAACTGTGGCTCAACATTTTGAAATAGTTCATTCATAAGATCTGCAGTTGAAGCATTGTGCTCAAAACAGAATGCAAGAAAACTGATTGTCTGGTACTGGGATTCATCTCCTTCTCTGTATTTCAGTATCTACTGTGCATGAGTCTGCATCTGAGAGCGCTGCTTCAGTTTTTCAGTCAATAAAATGAAATTCATAGTTTTAGGACATGAATCTTATAACCTTTTTCAAACATTTTCTTTAGATTAAGATCAATCATGCACTTTGAACATCTCTTTCTTTTCACAGATTATAAAGATTCGCTGCATAGTTTGGAAGTGAACATTTGATCCAGTGAGCCTGACAACTTAAAGCTACCTCACAAGTTAAAGCTGCATGTATGTGCATAGCTGAAACCAGGACAGGTATCAAAGCTATTTTTATTTCACTCTCATCTGTACAAACATCTCACAAAATTACATCAAAGAGATACAGGCTCATTTCCAGTGAAGGATGTATCCATGTTCACCAGACCTGCAAATTACACTCTATGTTAATTAAATCTCTGAACAGCCTATTCAGCCCAATGCCAGGCACCCACCAAAACCGCTCAGTCACTCCCCTTCACAACTGGACAGAGGAGACAAAATTTAATGAAGGATTTATGGGTTGAGATAATGACCAGGAGAGATCACTCATCAAATACTATCACGGGCAAAACAGGCTCAACTTAGAGATATGCATTGAACTTATTACAAACAAAATCAGAGCACAATAATGAGAAGTAAAATAAGCCCTTAAAAACACCTTCTCCCTACCCCTCCCTCCTTCTCAGTCCTGTCTTCTGCCCCAGCAGCGCAAGAAGACAGGGAACGGGGTTTATGGTCATTTCATCACCAGAGGTTTTCTTCTGCTCATCAGGGAGAGGAGTCCTTCCCCTGCTGCACCATGGGGTCCCTCCCATGGGACACAGTTCTCCGTTAGCTTCTCTGACATTGCTCCATTTCATGAGCAGCAGCTCCCTGCAAACTGCTGCAATGTGAGTCCATTCCATGGGCAACAGTCCTCCCAAAATTGCTGAAAGGTCAGTCTCTCTTCCACAGGGTGCAGTCCTCCAAGGACAGGATGCTCCAGCCTGGGAGCAGGGGTCCTATCTCCATGAGTCTCCCACGGACCCACAGCCTCCTCTCAGGCATCCACCGGCTCTGGCGTGGTGCTTCTCCATGGGCTGCAGGTGAATCTTTGCATCCTCCATGGTCCTGAGTGGGCTGCAAGGGCACAGCTTCTTCACCATGGTCATCACCATGGCCTGCAGAGGAATCTCAGCTCTGGAGCCTGGAACACCTCCTCCCCCTCCTTCTTCACTCACCTTGGTGTCTGCATGTTGCTCTCCTTACATGTTCTCACTCAGCTCTTCTCTGGCCACAATTAAAACTGTGCAACAATTTTTGTTTTGATTTCTTCTCAAATACATTACCACAGAGATGTTGCCACCATTCCTAATTGACCCAGCCTTGGCCAGGTGCACATCCCTCTCTGGAGCCATCAGAGATTGGATCTGGAGGACATGGAAGAAACCTCTAGCAGTTTCTCACAGAAGCCATCCCTGTAACCACCCCCCCCTCCACCACTACCAAAACCAGACCAGGCAAAACCAATCCACCTGTATTCATCCTTGCTTATTTTTAAACAGCAGGAGAAGACAGTTATAAAATTCTGACACTTAAAATTTATAAAATTATAGCAGCACTGACAGAAGTTGATGACTCTTACATGATTCATCCCGTTACAGGATGCTTACTCAATACAGAGCTCATAAGAGAAGCATATTGTGTATGTCACTTCGAATCGTCATTCAACCAGGCTTAATTGATGTCTGAGAAACAGAACAGCACCTTAAAATTACTATTAGTAGCTCCTGCTTCTGATGCCAATGTCTGATATCAAAAACTTCCGTAACACAGTGACTTTGCAGACGTGACTTTAAAGGACTGCTGTGGACTTTGATAATGCACAGAACAAAAGGATCGATAGTCTGAAGGAGAATGTTTTCTTAATATCCTCATAGCATAAAATATGATAGACTGTAGGAGCCAAGAGCTGATGTGATCAACACCATTCAGCAGGAAAACAAGAAAATACATCTAGGCTCCGTATTGCAATGCCCATGACGAATATTTTAACAAAACCTATCACTCATAGTATTCTCCAAGCTTAAGTGGAATGAACTAATAAGCTTATTGTATCAGAAAAAGAGAGTTGTGAAGGCTGAACATCTGTATGCAATAATGAACATTCTTTAACTGGAAAGAAAGCCAAAGGAAATACCAATTGTCACACTGAAAGTTAGTGAGATTCACTCTTGATTTAATAAGAGCTGGAATCTCTAATTATCCTAATATAATGAGGCACTTTAATCTTCACTAAAGTGTGTTTCAAAAATCTATCCAAATATTTTTCTTCATCAGAAAAATGCAGTTAAACATAATCTGTCAACAGTGGATACAGTCTGATTAAATTCTGTTCTTGGCTCCAGCAGATTACTTTCACCTGTTGAGGTGACCTAAATATTCCTGCACTGCAAATTTAATTTAGTGTGCAGCTAAAAAAAAGCCATTTATTTTACAAATGTTATTAAAATAGGTGGGTTTTTCTCAAAATAAAACCCAAAACAAACAAACAGTCCCCCCACCCCAATCAAAACACCAACATAGCAAGCACACAATTTAGCATTTGTATTTTTCCATTGAGTTACTTCAATTGCACACATAAAAGACAGGAAAGGCTTCTGAAAAGCTATTTTCAACACAAACAATAGGCAACTTAAGGATACTCAAGCTCCTAATTTTGACAATATGCGTTCTGTAATGATATCCACTATTAAGATGGCATACAGTTGCCATACTGGAGAGTTTTCATTGTCAGAAGGTTTTCCAAAGGAAGTAGACTTTTCTCAGACAGTAGTGGTTTTGCATAACAATAGGTCCAAACAGAACTTGGTACTTTCATTTAAGAAATAAGCAGAAACATAAATTACATAGGGAAAAAAAAAAAAGAACCAAACCCAAAATGGAATCCAGAAGGAGAAATGGGTTTAAGTTCTAATCTTCTTCATGTCTGATAATTTGGACGTTCTCACCCTAAATCTTTGAAATGCATTATGAAAAGATGAAAGAGTTGATTATTGCTCTTAGTTTATTTTCTCTTGATTTAAATATCCTTCTTACATTTGTTGAGCTCATTTTGAAGTTAGCCTTACTTTAGCTGTCACTATTTAGGATTTCTTTTAAAAACAATAATGTTATAAAGCAGAGGTGGCTAAACAAGCTTTGGGAGACATTTTATAAAACTCTTTGAAAAATCAGTCGGGGATATATGAGTCAATCCTGTCTTCGTCTTTGCTAATTTCTTCAGAAAACTTTTAAGAGAAGGAGGCAGAGAGCTCTTCTTCTTCAAAAAAATCCATTGCCAAACAGACTATGCAAATCCAGATGCTGATTAATTAATATAGTTTTTATTTAACTGGTTTGATACTAATGTCAGGCTGAGAGATCTGTACTTTACCATATCTTTCTAGAACTTTTATTTTTAAAGTCACTGCTACATTTTCTACCCTAGCTTGGTAGCAAGGAAACTGATAAACTCCTGCTTAAAAATACTATTAGTAATTTATCTGGTCTATCCCTAAGTTCTGTTAGAAAGTGAATGCCATTCCAGTCCTGCTGACTTGTGAGTGTTCATGCTATCAACTTGTTCCATATCCTCCTCAATTTCAGACTTATCCTCTGCTAAGCCATCTGCTTTGATGAGTTCTAGCATGTGAATTGCTGTCATTCTTTCATAGTGTAACCTCTTGGACAATTTTAACTTTTCTGTACAGGTCTTGCCTTCTCTAAGCACTCTTTAAAAACCTGCTCTGCAACTAGCTGAGCAGACTTGCTAAATGTTTTTTTATTTTCGTGTCTGAAGAAAGTATTGCTGTTTATGTTGATTCCTATGTCAATTGCTTTTCAAAGTCTTTTGAATTAACTTAATTTTATTTTTTATTTTTTTTTTTTGCCAAGGTTCCTCATATTTACTGCTTTCTTTCTGAAAAAGCTCTCATCAGATTTTTGGAGATAGTTTCTTTTGTCTAATGATTTTTCTTATCTTTTGTCTAAACCACCTTTTTTATTGTGTTCATTAGTGCTGCACTTTTTGGAAGGTATCCTTCAGTAATGGCCATAAAACTTATAAGGATTTAATTCCCTTAGCTTTACTCAATTTCTTCCTTAAAAGCCTCTTTATTTTTACACAGGCTAGTTTTCAAAGCACCTACTGGCTTTTGTAACTCCTGTGAGGATGCTAAATATGATGACAATCACTGTTAAACAGTTTCTTGTCATCAATAAAATCTTTACCCAGGCCCTGGACACTGCTTGCACAGTCACAGATAGCACCTCCTCTTGGAGGATCCCTATACAGCTGTTCCATTAAACAAATAATCACCACGCTTAAAACTTTTTCCACTGCATCGCATCCTGGGGTTATGTTTGGCCCATATGCATAGCAGAGGAAGAGGGATGGGGAGAAAGTGGGGGCTCCCACCATGCTTTAATTTCTCTTTCTGTCTCTTTATGTGCCTTGGCATTTGGTGATAAAGGCTGTCTGAAGACTCACTGGATGTAGAATCTGAATTACTTCCTGGGATGGTTATTTTATTTGATTTGATTCTAGCTCTCTTTAACTTACACTGCTAATTTGTGACCAGCATGGCTTACTGTGACTTTCTTGTATTTCCATGCGAAACTGACAGAGTATTGTCGTTCCACAAGTCTGCTGTTGAATAATATGTAAGAGACTTCACGTACAGCCAAACATTTCAGTCCCTCCATCTTGTTTCTTTGTCACATTTCTCTCTGAAAATTAGGTGACACACAAAGTAAATGTTAAACAGAGAGTAAACCAGATTATTTTCATATATTGGACACTGCAAGGGTACTGCCTAGGACATGTTACATAATGTTAATGATGAAGTTGTGGTTTTAAATATCAAGAAGGACAATTCAGGTTAGCTTTTGAACCGTAATATTTAAGAAAAAACAAACCATGAAACCTCGCAACAGAGACTTTTTATTAATGTCTTTTTCTCTTTTGTGATTCCTTTACTTATCACTCTATGGTTATTTTTGTGGATAATAGTCATCAGCTGTTACTTCTACAAATCACAGTCTGCCATGGTCTTTTTCTTTGCATTTGCCTGTAATGCATTTTCCAGACAAGTGAGCAGAAAAAAGTGGCATAGTTCTCTGCTAGTGTATTTTATGTACATAAGGCTTCAAGATAGGCTTTGGCTGAAATTCTCTGGAAATAAACTTAATTTTGAGTTCTATTCTTCAAGCTTTTAACCAGAAGTTATGGTTATATTAAAAACGTAGGTGTTTTAAACTTTTAGAGAACAATGTGATGTACTTTCCACTTGAACAGCAAAAGCCTTTTCTGCCCTGTAAAGTGAAAGAATTTTGGTTTCAAGAAACGCAAAAGCTTATTCAGAATTATCAGTACTTTTGTTTTAGGGAAAGATGCAGGACATGACATGACTGGGCAATAAGGTGATAATATAGTTCATTTGTTAAATTATTATTATGTAAGTGTAAGACTGACGAAAAGGTAATGTTAGTTTATACTTTTAGCTCTAATAATATATTTCTAAAGTCTACATTCTGTTTTGGATTTCTGTGCTAGTTAGAGTGAAATTTGTGTTTCATAAAATGGGAATTTTGTCAATCAAAGCACTGAAGAGGAAAAAAGATTACAAATTTTAAGTGTGAAGTTACAGATATTCAAATTTTTCTCCTTTGAATACATATTTTTGAGGGAGGTACTAGACCACTGTGCCATCCTGTGACATACATCAATACTAAATATGGAGTGACACTTTACAGCAGTAGTAACACAGCGCTAATTACTGTGCCAGCCGTTTGCCTGTTCTTATTGAATGGTGTTGATTTCATTTGGTGGTGCTTTGTGGTGAAATATAAGCCAAAGGAGCAGGGGAAGAATTCTCACCTCTTCCTCCATCTAGTCAGAGACCTGAATTAGTCACATATCAAAGATAGGCTTTGCATCGTTCCCACTGAGATCTGATCTGACCACACTGCAGTTTCTCAAAGTTTCAGCTTGTAGAAGGTTTATTCCAAGTATATGGTAATTGTAATTTTCACACAATCATATAACTGAACAAAGTTTCACATGTCATATGGTGCTTGCCCAAGGTATCAGAAGCTTACTGCATAAAGGAACCTCCTGATAGGAGCTTGACTGTTTGGAATGTGGAAAAAATTACATCAACATAGTCTAATTAAAAAGCCATTTCCAGCAAATGAAATCACTTCTACATCTATTCCTACAATTATTTTCTGAGAACCTTCATCAGCAGATGGACACTGTCTCCAAAAACAAGGCCTAAAAGCATTCCTCTGCACTTTGTCTCCGTTATTTTCCAGAAAATTGTTCTGGATTCATCTTAACGTAATTTTCTTACTATATATACAAAGACTACAGCTGCCTAAAGATGACCTTAAGTTGTTATCAGCCTAGAAAGCCTTTTTCATATTTAATTCTTGGAGATGATATTCCAGTTGTGGAAATTTGAACTGTTTCATACACAACTCATCCCCCAAGCAAAGTACAATAAAAATAAATATATATATATATATATGCATACATGTACAATGAATAAATTAATAATTGATATTTTGCTTCAGTATATGGTACAACAATTGTCTTCTTTACCTTCTCAACCACCTGAAAGCATTAAACACCTGTAGTACTCTCAGTGTGTGGCCAAATGTCACCACACAGAACTCAGTTTTTCTATTAGGTTTTCTCAGCAATTTCAAATTATTGTTTAAATCATATGACTTTTTTTTTTTGTGAAGTTCATCTGGAAAGCTTATCTTCATAAAGGCAATAATTTTTTATCATTGATTTAATAGAAATTTTGATTCTACTACTATTTATTAAAGATTCAGAACCCAGATATTAGAAAGAAGCCATGATTATTTATTAACAGCCTGAACACAGCTCAGGCTGAGTCTTCAGGATTACAGCAGACTAATTTATATGATGCAGGCTCACAAGCTTAGGATACAAACATTTGATTATGATGATTTCCATTGCAGTGGTAATTGTTTCCCATTCTAATTAGCAGGTAATACCCTACAGATTAATTACTGTTCCTGTGTGTTCCTTCTTTTCTTCTTTTCCTAGGATTCCTTCTTGTCTCATTGTGCAGGAATATTTACTAAATATCTACTCAGTACTACCTATTCTGGTGCATTGTCCACAAGTATCAACAAAGGAACAAGGAGCCAGATGTCAGAGTACAAAGAGAAACAGCAGAAGATGAAGAACCAGTGTTTATCAGACGTAGCACATGCACACACAGACATGTGCTGGTTTTGGGTGGGGTAGAGTTAACGATCCACACAGTGCTGGTGTGGGGCTGTGTTTTGAATTTGTGCTGAACACAGGGTTGATAATATAGAGATGTTTTTTGTTATTGCTGAGCATGGATTTCACAGAGCCAAGGCCTTTTCTGCTTTTTGCACTGCCCTGCTGGAGAGGAATTTTTGGATGCTTAGGAAGTGTGAGGAGACACAGCCAGAACAGGTCACCCAAACCGACCATATTCCAGACCATATGGCATCATGCTCAGTATATAAAGTGGGGGGAAGTAGGAGGAATGGTGGGACATTTGGAGTGATGATGTTTGTCTTCCCAAGTCACTGTTACATGTGATGGGGCTCTGCTCTCCTGGAGACAGCTGAATACCTGCCTGCCCTTGGGAATCAGTGAATTAATTCCTTGTTTTGCTTTACTTCTGTGAGGAGCTTTTGCTTTCCCTCTTAAACTATCTTTTTCTCAACCCTTGAGTTCTCCAGCTTTACCCTTCTGATCTCGTCTCAATCCTATTGGTGGAGGAGTGAGTGAATGATTGTGTGGGGCTTGGCTGCTGGCTGGGGTTAAACCATGACGATGAATTACACCCCAAACATCCCAAGAAAACAGTAGATTTCAGTTTAATCCTTCCACTGTAATTACCTACAGTAAAGTATAATTCTGCATGGTTCAAACCACTGTGCTGTTAGATGCTGCTGTAATTGAAACTGCATGATTCTTGACTGAGATCTGGTTATCCTATTTCAAAATGATACATCCTTATGCCAGAATGTAAGGGAAAATTCTTTCAGCTCCAAACAGAAATAAGGGAAGAGTGTAATAGTAAACAAAATCAATGACTTAGAAAAAGTAGTTCTAAAATAGTCAACACACAAAGCCTCTTGTCCTTCTTCATGTGAAGAAATAAGATACCTTGCAGGAAAATGTATCCTGAGAACTGGAACCGAATTTTAAACAAACTGCTATGTGTTAAAAATGTAACACTTATCACCAGGGTGAGCAGGAAAGAAGCTCACTTTCTATGTAAATTTCTGTGCTACTCATGAAATGAAAAGTCTGGTGTACACTCAGGAACATAATTGTGCAGTGCACAGGCAGCCACCCATAGACAGACACGACTACATCAGAATGGTCTGTCTTAATGGCACATATACATTAGTAGAGACCCATAAAAGAATGTTAGAAAGATATCTGGAGCTGCTATGTGATGTTTTTTTCTTGACAGGCTAATGTACAATGCTCTTAATAGAAATTGAACACTGTTGCTGAAAGAAAGAAAAAAAAATTCAGTTTCTTTTATGCAGAGTAAATCTCAAGAAAAATAGTGCGCTTTGGTAGCACCCAAACTTAGATACCCCTTCAGGAAATGCAAGTACAGATACATGCTTTTCCTTATTTTTGTTTTGTTGAGATCGATTATTTAATGTTTGGTTTTGGTTTTTTTTTTATTTTAATTATTGTATGATCACACTTCTGTAGTTAAGATTATGTCAGCATTTCAACTGTGAAAATATTCTCAAGGGACTTCAGCTTGCCTAAAAATTTCTCAGAATTTCATTGTGTCACACAAAAAACTCAGTCTGGTATAAGAACACTCTTTTATGATTAAGACTCCTCTTGCATTTAATATAAGGTTTTAACAGTAAGTTTGTCGGTTTTTTAAGCCCAAAGGAGAAATACATATATCACTCGTTGACAAGTGTTTGTTTTATATATTTTCTTGCCAAACTTCAGGTACATTTTTTTGTTATATTTTAAAGAAGCCCCAATTGTTCCAAAAGAAGGCAGTTTTCAATATAGACCAGTCTTTTCCTCTAAAATGAGTCAGTAACAGTAAGTTCAAAGTGACTTGTGTGGAATGAATACATATGATTTGCTTCATTTCTGGTAAAAATATGACCTAAATAAGTGAACCAGAAGGAAAATTAATTCTCGTAGATTTTATTTTTCCATCTTTATGCTGATTAACTCCATCCCAAAAAAAATCCCCATGGAACAGCACTGAAGGCAGAATCAAGACCAAGTCATTAATAAAAACTCTACCCTGTCCCATTAAAGGAAAAGAACCACTAAAACCCCACAACTCCATAATGCAATCCCCACACTACGGCTGTTTCTTTGACAAGTGACTATCCTCAAAGGAACTCTTCATCTTTAGAAGTGTTACTTTTAACCATTGCATCTTATTCATTCTCCCATTCTATATCTAATATCCCTTTTCCACCACTTAACATCAAGGAAAAATTGCTGTCAATTGCAATTTGTAATATGCATAGCCCTGTGTCAATAATGGTGGCTCACTGGCCAAGATTTTTGTTTAATTATAATAAAATGATACTGAACTCTGAGTAGTTTTTCAGAAGCCATGCTTCAAGAATACCTTTCACAATCCAGGGTGTTCAATTAATAACCTCCCAAACACGTGCAGTCTGTAAGACCCCCACAATATAATTCATTTATTCTTCAGTGCCTATCAGAAAAGATTATCCTACAGAAATTATTCTGGAGGACAACAGTCAGTTGCATGGCTCAAAGAATGACAGGAAAACTGCTCTGACTAGGACTGATTGAATAACGAAGTTAAATATGGGCACTAAAAAATTAAGGAAAAAATGACAAAAATATTCACAGTAATGAAATCAAGACTTAAAAAAAACCTTTAAGACAAATTTCTTTAGGAAATAAAGCCATACTCTACAGAGATTTGAAAAACTGACCTTTATGATAAGAGCACTGTTTCTGCAAAGCAGTTTAAAAGTGGATTACTAGCCAAAACTACCTACCATAGAAATATGTAAAAGAAAAGCAGGAATCACACTGAAGTAATCTAGCCAGAGCACTTCTGTACAGAAATCAGTTATTTAGTGTTCTGCCAATTTGAAGAAACATGTGTCTCATCAAACTTGCAGTAGCAAAAATCCAATTGAAGAAATCATATTTCAAGTGCACATACCATCTTTCTCAGAAGTACAAACTTTAGAACAGTTAGGATGCAAAAATATACTTTTTAGACATTATGGAACTTCTATGAGGGGTATTAATCACAGACCAGGATTCAGTTATATAAACCTTTCAGATTTGGGTGAAGCTGGAAATATGCCTGGTCTATTGAATTTCAGGATGCAGTCATTTATTAACTTAGGCTTCACAAAAAATGGGTTAGGATTTTGTCTGGAGTCTCTTTTGCAGGTGTGAACTTTCGAGATAATTTAGTCTAAATCCAAACTTACTTCCCAATGCAAGGACACCTGTTATTGTTTAACTTCCCTACAATTCAGGTCATGACAGCCATTTTCAGGCTGGTTTGTTTGTTTCCTTGTTTATATTCAACAGTAACAAAAAAGGTTATGATGACAGACTTATCCTGTGATTTTAAAATTATTTTATACCTGAACCGGAGATTTTTACTTGAAACTGCATTTGGAAACAACTCAGAAGTTAGGAAAGTTTAATTCTGTAGCACATATGACTTTTAAAAAACACTAATTTTCAGGGAAAAAAAAAGTTTTTAGTAAAAACAGCATTAAAAAAGACAGATATTTTGCCACTTAAATGCACTTCTCCAACAGGCAGATGAAATATTAAATGTGGACTGTCATATACACAAAAATACATTACTCCATACGAAATAGATGTTTGAAACTGGTGATATAGATGTTTGTCCAAGTTTTTGTACTGCTAGTTTAGATGGCTGGTGGCAGTGATATAGAGTTCTGTGGAGCATTTACTGACTTACAGGCATTAACTGAGGGGGTCTATATTTACTTTTCTTCCAGTAAGACAAAGAAAGACAAAGGTCAATGTCTCATGAGACACCATAGCTAGATATTCACTTGGGTAAATTGCTATACTTACATATATTACTGAAATAGATATATATTGTCACATTCCTACATTGTTACATATCTAGAAATAAAAAGGTTAACATTGCTTGCAACACAATATTTCTGGAATTGCTTTCCTTTGAAATTAAGATTTAACAATGAGGTGAAATTCAAGGCAAAAATAAAATCTCCTCCTCTCAAAACTTCTGTTTGGAGTAGTATTGGAATACTCCTGCAGGCAATTCTATGTCTACATCTGACTCACTCTTACAGTTAAATAATTGTTTAAGTAATCTTTGAGTGGTGTGCTTCAGTCAAGCTGAAACAAGCAATTGCCATGCAATTTTCTTAGTCTTTGGGCAGTTGTACTTAAAACTTTGCATTTAAAGTGAGGTTTGTTTATGGTTTTGTTCATTTGTTTTCCCTCTCTCTTCACAGAATATCTTCTCAAATTTTTCTTCCGGAATACCCATGTTTTGGCTCCATGTTTTTTGCAGCATCTAGACAGTGTTGTAGAGAAGGGTTTACCTTTTAGGCCAACCAGTCATCACTTCTCAGTTCCATCTTCTGTGAATAAAAACCCCAGAGCTAGTGTACAGAAGGGCAGTGTTTCCTTTTATTATGACTATACGGGATTCATTTGTTCCATTGTTCCCAAAGAGCAGAACAACTGGAGAAGATCACTGGATTGTGGAAAAATGCTGAATGTCGCAATTGATGTTTATATGCTCCTTCCAATTTTTCAAAAGGTCGTAGTCCTCAAACTTTAGAAGTGCTTGTATAGGTGACTACTGGATCAAAAATAGCCTGATACTTAAAAAGGATATTATTTTCCTTATGCAGTTTTCCACAGAAAAGCAAAAATATATGGGGTTAGTGATGTGCAGAATGATTTCAGAAAGAAGATGCAATGAATCTTCAAAAATTCTGATTTGAGACCAGACTATCTGCAAATTAAGGCAGTATCATCAGATGCCACAATTAAGGTCTGCTATTTTCCGCAGAAAATCATGTGGAGTAGAGTTGAGAAAGCCATTAACTTAGTAAATTATAGAGATTTCTGCATTTTGAAGTATGTTGCTTAGTGCAAAAAGGTAAAATAAGTAATTTGGCTTACAAAATAAGTATTAAAACCACTATCAATCCACATAGCATTTTCTCCATAAAATAATTTATTGTTGATAAGCACTGAAAGATTACTGGGGGGAAAATCACTCAATAAAGCTTAAACATTATCTGATTATCATTTGATTTTTTAAGAAAAGTCAAGTATGGTGCAGAAGAATTTTGTAATTAGATTTTTCTTTTAAAAGCATCTGATGTTTTGTTTGTGGAATGGTTGCAACTCTAAAATTCAATTATGGAAATTAGCCTTAAATTATAAACTAACACATTATTAGTGCACAATAAAAATACAGAAGGGAAACAAGTTTATCTATGAAGTACTGCTGAGTCTTTCAACTGATGGAAATTACTACAGATACTTTAAACATTTCTTATATTGATTAATTGTGTTTGCAATCCATCAGGAAAGATACAAACCCGAAGTATACAACCATCCACTTAATGAGACTTTTTAAAAACTCAATTGAAACCTCTGTAAACTTTTAATGTTTCATTTTCTGACACAAATGTTACAGACTATGTTTCTAAGGAATGTAGCTGCAATCTTCACTAAGATTGACACAAAAAATGAGAGAACTGATCATACAGACTAATTTTATGTATCCCAGTGTTTATATTTCCACTTTCAAACATCTCTCCTAAAACAACAATCATGTGATAAACCATAGTACTGTGGTTCAATTTGTTGAATTGAAGAATCACTGGTCAGACTTATTTCAAAATTATGACAATTACACAGTGGAAGTTTAAGGATACATGAGGGTTTATGGGCCTAAGGAACTACTGTCATTATGATTTCATTGTATGCATTGCAAAAAGCCCATTTGCATCAAACTACGGGAAATATTAAGGAAATAATTAATTTTTCTTTGGTTCATTTTTTTCCTATGTGGATTCCAAATATAAATACTTGGACTCAAATCTCAAGAGTTTATACATATAATGTATTTTACAAAGATAAGCTGTTCCACTGAAATCAGTAAGATTGTTCACATAAGATGCATAATAAACTTCATATGTAGCATGTGGTGAGCTCAGTCTTACCTACCAATATGAAAGGGGAAAAAGATGTACAGATAAATAGTGAAAAAGAAAATTATTAATGTACAAAATATTTCACATTACATAAATTTATTACAAATAAGGACGCAACTGAAAATAAGGACACTTCTTAGAGTGCAAGAGCTGTCCATCCCCAAGTGTAAGAAATCAAACAAGTCAGGAAGAAAACTGAAATGGCTGAGCAAGGACCAGCAGGTCTCAAACTGAGAAGTAAGAAAGAAATGCATGTCAGTGGAATATACTGAATTACTTTTCCCCAAGCTGAGTCTGTTTTGCCCCATCACAATAATTGGCTAGTGATGTCCCTGTCCTCACCTTGACCAACAAGCTTTTCCATTTTCCTGGTCCTCCCTAGAGGAGGGGGACTGAGAGATCAACTGAGAACGGGTCTTGCAGATGGCCAAGGTCATCTCACCACATCAACAAAGTCGGCTGCCAGTGGTAGAGGGCAGCAACATTTTTCATGCTAAACAAAGTGTTACAGTCCATTCTGATAATGTGGGCTATCAAAAAAATCACAAGATAAATGTTGTAATACTATGTCATTTGAAAAACCTTTTTTTCTTTCCGATATTGAGAAAAGTTTTTGAATGTACAATAATTCAAAGCTGATGTATAACATAGTTCATTCACACCTGTGTGAGGTAACATAGTTAATAAGGCAATATCAGTAATGGCTCTAAAAGCCTGAAACCTTTCGAGTGTTCTCAGCATTATCAAGCAATTTCCAGACTATTTCTAGGGAATTTAACTACTGTAACTGAAACGGCTTTCATTTTTATAAATCATTTCTTCAGGTAAAAAAGTTTTCAGCTCACAGGTGACATTTACTGAGCCAACAAATATGCTAGAAAATTAGAGGAAAAGAATTACAGAATAGATGAGTGATGTTTTTGAATTGTTTTTGAATATTCTGACATTCTCCGTCTATGAACTGGATAATTTTATCTTAATTATACACTCTAATTCCACTTCAGTAATTAACAAACCTCGTCACCATGCATTTTGGGGTCTGCTATTCTCAGGATTACCTTTATTGCTAGTCTCTGTTGACAGTGCACTTTCATAGGGGCAATTTAAAAACCTCTAAAACTGAAACAGATGATTGAAGACAATTACACTATGTCAAAGATGTACACTAATTAGAACTACCAAAATATCTGAAGGAGTAAATGCATCTGCAAATCTGAGGGCTTTGTAAGGAAACTGGGGGAAATAGGTTATGGAAAACAATCTCATAAATACAGCACAGAGAAGTACTGGCCTTAGACTGAACTCAAATCAAAAATTCTGGCAAAGCAGCAGATTCCTCTGACAACAGGCAACTTGAAAGCCAATTAGCATATGAATTGCAAGCAGAACATGCAATAAAATCTCACTGTGCTATTGAAAAATAATAAAAATAGAAAACTTTGCAATAAAATCTAAAATGGGAAGGAGGTGCTGTTTTGCTAGTCTAGTGATGATCCTGGTATACAGAGGGTGAGGCAGGGCTTTCCCTATTCTTAAGGCTGCAAAGGCTAATCTGACATCAAGGACAAAGTAGGACTCTATTAACTAAGAGACATGGAAAGAGCCAAGAACAGGAATGTATCTAAACACTGCCACCTCCATCTGAAGTGGCCTTAACACAACTCTTGCTTAGAGGCCCTGAGATTAAGAAAGAAAATTTATTTAGGCCTGGTGAGAAAGCGAGAGTATCCTAGGAGGAGTCATGCTACTTGAGGTCACATTAACGTCGCTCTGTGAATGTGAGACGGCTGAAGGGTAACTCCACACATGTGTGAAGGCAAATACTCACATCAGAGTCCTCAGGCTTAACACTTTAAAGATGGGGCATGTATTTTGAGATAAAACATGACAATTCAAGTGGCTGTAATTGTAGGACTCAATCAACTGATGGCATAGACACTGAAATTCCTCACCACTTAAGCAGTCAAAAGCTTTTAGTTCAATTATATGTAATGTCATTTCCACTGTTGTATCAGGCAGATGCTTTAGTAAACTATTTTCAGAGTAGAAGAAGGAAGGCAGTCTGTAACTGAGGGACTAGGTCTGGCTGCTGTGCTATACTTCTGAAAGGATGATTTAGTAGTGCATTTTTTTATGTCAGCAAATATTAAACCACCACTATCAATACGTATCATATATAATTTATATAAGGCACAATCTGGCCTGCAAAAATAATGCCTTTTTAATATCCAACACACCTTTGAATTTAAACAGCTCTTGCTTATTATACCAGTAACATGAAAAAGCATCAAGTTTCTTCTTCCGTCTTTATTGTTGGGTTTTCTACCATGCTGTGGTAAGATGGCACCACATTGTGCTGTTTTTCATGAGAAGAGATAGCACCCATGACTAAAGCCCTGTGGTCATCGTACACTGCTAGTTTTAGCCACAATTCAGATATACAATAATTGCTGTTTGTGTTTGTGTTCATGTGATTGAATAAAACAGATATACATACAAAATCTTATGGCTTTGTTTAGGAACAGTGATTTCACGCAAAAGCCATGCAGACTGCATTTCAATATGTGACTTGTATGAGAGACAATGGTTGGCAACAAAACACTTACTATTCCCATGAATTTTTCTGTTCAATAGGCATAGGCATGCCACCGTGAATTTTTGCATTATACAATGACAGAAGATCAACGTTTTGCTATAGGACTGCAAATGCTATCAGTTCTTCGAGCAAATATAAAGGATATTACCATCATTTTTAAGTCCATAATATTTTTCGTATGCACGAATAGTGCAGTAGTTACCAGTAAAATCTATGTAATTTAGTTATTTTTTCTTCTGTTTTCAGGTAGATGGTTTATTGATTAGTCAATTTGCTCATAGGCGAGAATTTCCAAGATAATGTTTCAGAATAAGGGTAAGCAGACCTAGAAAATGCATCATTTAGTTCATGGTGTTGTAAGACTAGGACCTCATCTATATGCTACGGTTTTGATATTGCAGGCCGTAAGGTAAATTTCAAGATGAATGTCTAAACAAGCTGGTTCGGGTACTGACAGTAGCATAACTCTCAAGCAGCAAAGATCTGCTTCAGATTTCTTTTCATGTAACTTTAATACCAGGTTTTTTAAGGGTAAAACACACCATGTTTCAATTTTATGAGTAGATTTTGCTACCTAAATTCATCTGGGGATCAATTTTTCAAAGTAGTTGCATTCAGTGATCAGCTTCCCATTTACTCTGAGCTGGAAAGTACCTGTACAAACCCTTCTACATAGGTACTAAACTGCTTTTGAAACAGGTCAGCGTGAGACACCAAAACACCTTGACCATTTTGTGCTTTAATACCCATTTTTAGATTAAATTCCTTCATTAATTATATTCACAATTATTTTTCGAAAGCTGTAGACTTTCTTGGTGGAAGAACAGCCCTTGCAAATTGTAGGAAACGCAGGAGCAAAAGCTTCCACAGAGANCCCCTCTCTTATTAAGAACGCCGACGGCTGAAAAGCGGGGGTGGCGGAGCCGGGAGAAAACAGCAAAGGGACAGTATAAGTGGTACCAGCCCGCGCGCCTATAGCAAATGTTATGATGAAGGTCAGCATAGAAAAGCATTTTTTATATAGGACTTATTGGTGCAAAAGTCACTGAATGTGGTAAGGAAGTCTGCAGGTAACACCATTGGCTGGGATAACTTTCTCATTGATTTTTTGAGTCATTTTTCTGTACTTAATTTACCCACTTTTACTGGAAACCTTTAAAAGTAATCACAGCTCAAGGCTAGCTGCCAAATAGATTGAAAACTGAGTTTATATCACTGCACCCCTTCTGTAGATTGCTCTTCTGCTGTACATCCACCTCTCTATTAAATAGTCCAGAATAGCTGCTAGAGTTCTAGTGTCTATTATACATGCTGCTCTCCTAGATATCCTCTGTGTAAGCACAATCTTTTTTTATTAAAAACATCTTATAATACCCTTCTTCCTCATAGAACACCACTGAATCACTCTTTATGACAAATTCTTCATAAAACAGGATGCAAGTTTGTACATGGTTCAATTGAGCCTACTTGTTCTCGATATTTCCAAAGCTATATACAGACACTTATTACACCGAATAACATTTATTTGGCAGTCCCTAATAAATAGTGTGGGTTTTCTTGCTCCTGTGCTACTATAACATTGCATATTTTTATTTGATCCTCTAGAGGGAAGCACAAGTGACAAGACTTGACTGCAGTCTCCTCTTTGTTGGATTTTTAATAGTTTCAAGTCTGTCACTACTCAGTGAGGCTGGATTTTCACAGATATCAGTTAGTTTTCCTGAAACACTAATATTTCATCTGTAGAAGCTTCATCTTCTAGCTAAATGCCATACAATACAGATCGTACAGAATCCTGCTGGTCAAATTCTTAATACTTCCTAAGTTAACAAAAGGTGAGGTAGTTATTTTGCCAATACACCCAGAGAAAATATTTAGGTCCTAAAACTGGAAAGTTAAAATAAAAGAGAAGAATATTATTTATATAGAAGAGTATATAGGAGCATATGTATCTATATCTATCTATATATATATGGATATTTTTGTAAGAAAGAATTTTTTTAAGCATCATTTCACAGAGAGGGGAAAGACATGCAGAAGTAGGAAAATTAGTAGAAAGAGAATCAAGTGTTTGCTAATCTGAAGGTAGTACCCAGATTAGTACCCAAACTTCAGTGTTTTTTCATTACTAAGCATCCAATTATTTTAGTGTGAACAAAAATAAATGACATGTTTTAGTGCACTTAAGAGTATACAGAAATATCTGTACAGATCTGTATAGATTATTGCAGATTGTTTGAGCTGACTGGGTATGAGACAGCATCAGCAAACTGTACTGTCTAATTTTCTTGACCCTTCCTAGTAGGCTGAGTTCCTGTCTGTGGCACAAATATGTGTTCCAGAGTGATGCAATGAGGCAGCAGACTTGATGCACAGTCACTGTGGACTCCATTCAGCTCCTGGATCTGGAACTGAATCACAAAATCATGGAAACATAGAATCATTTAGATTGGAAAGAACCTTTAAAATAATTGAGTCCAACCATGTCTAAATTGACTAAAGCATGTGCTGCTGAAATGTAACAGTCTACACCTTTATGTTCTGATATAGAGTTTAATGTACTTCAGCTGAGAAATAAACTGCCCGTGAACTTCAGTGGAGGTAGAGAACTCCTGAAATTCCATCTTCTATAGTTTCTGATATATATATTAAATGGACTTCAGCAAAAATACTAATATGTCAATGATGTGATTCAAATTGAAAATACCTAAGCCACTTAGGATGGCTTGTACAGCAGAAAGCTTTTTTTTCATAAACAATAAAATTACTTTCACTGTCACAGCAGGTTCTCAGAAACCAAGTAAATTTGATCCTATTTGATCCTATCCTAAAAGATACCACATAATCAAATTCAAGAATAACAGCAACAACATTGCATATTAGATTCAATAGTAGGGCTGAAGAAATCCCCAAACTGCTAGATCTCAGAAGAAAACATCTGTAAACTTGTCTTTTCTCACAAGTGTTTGCTATCAGGCTGTAACATGCAAGAATCCTAATTAGACCTTTATTCTATCTTAATATATGCCTTTTGTGCTAGACAGACTTCATGTAAGTGGTCTAAGTTAAATTCTGTTATTTTTCTCTAAGTATCTACTCTTCTCATACTGCTGAGTTATATGCAATTAATCCATCAGTAGATTTGTAGATTTCCTTTCTGCTGTATCAGATCAATGTATTTAATGGTTTGTAGCACACACAATTACCTATCTCTTCCCCAGCCTTGCTGTAGCCATGTATTGCTGTAGCGGGTTCAGTTTGGGTAACCGGGCAGAAACACCAATTTTAGTGTAGTGGTTTGGTTCAAAATGCCCATTACTTACTTATTTTCCTTCTGTGAGATAAGAACCAGGAGAAAAGCAAAGCAGGCACAAAACTTAAACCTTAAAAGCATAAAGAAGTTTATTAACAGAACTAAAAGGCAGAAAAAAAAAGTTAGACTAAACCTTCAGAACACTTCTCCTCCCCCCACCTTCTTCCCTCCTCCCACCGACAACGGGAAAAACAACCCTCAAGGTTTTCCAGAGTCAGTTTACCATCTCTATAATAACCTTTCTCAGTCCACCTAGGGAGAGGAGTCTCTCTTGCTCATGCTATGGAGACATCTCCACACGAAAACAGTTAAACAGTTCTCTTGTGGCTCAGCGTCACAGCAAGGCAGC